>CAUYON010206617.1:0-48756 GCA_963573935.1 Arctocebus calabarensis | reverse complement strand
CACATGAGGTGAGATTCCGCCCACCGGGGGGCGTGCTGAACACCCTCACACTGTGCACATGAGGTGAGATTCCGCCCACCAGGGGGCGTGCTGAACACCCTCACACTGTGCACATGAGGTGAGATTCCGCCCACCAGGGGGCGTGCTGAACACCCTCACACTGTGCACATGAGGTAAGATCCTGCCCACCAGAGGGTGTGCTGACCACCCTCACATTGTGCACCTGAGGTGAGATGAGATCCCGCCCACCAGGGATGTGCTGACCACCCTCAGACTGTGAACATGAGGTGAGGTGAGATTCCGCCCACCAGGGGGAGTGCTGACCACCCTCACACTGTGCAGGTGAAGTGAGATCCCGCTAATTCCCCTCCCCCTCACTAGACTATACTTGTGTTTATCTTTCCTGTGGGTACGTATTTTTTATATACTTGTTTCATATTAGTATTGTGTACATTGGATAATTTTCCTCCCATTCTTGTGATACTTTACTAAGAAGAATGTGCTTCAACTCCTTTCAGGGCAACACCAAAGATGCGCAGTTTGTAGAGAGTCCCACTCTCTGGTGGGACTGTAACACTGACAGTAGGTAATGATGGGAGATGGGGATGCAAGGAGAGGTGAAGCGCCCTCACTCCTCCTGCTACTCTCCGCCTACTGCATGGCTGGGTTCCCATAGGCCACATGGGTACCGGGCTGGGGTGTGCACAGCCCTGGGTCTTTCCCCCGGCCCCTGTGGGTTCTCGGTCAATCTAGTTACTGGGAGATGTGCTCCTTAGGGACAGGTAGGGCACCACTGTGGTCTGATCCCCAGAGGAGGCCAGGAGGGTCATCTCAGGAGGGCAGGTGGATGCCTCACGTTGGGTTTTCCTCCGCACCTCCCTTTGCTGACCTTCCTTTGGGTTCCAGCTCTTTCCTTTCCTTTCTAAGGGCCAGTGGGCCCTCATGCTACTGAGGCTCATCTAGTCCTCTGAGTGAGGAAGGGTCATCCTCTCCCAGTTCTTTGAGACCTGTTGGGGCAGGTGCCCTTCCCTGCTTTCCTCACTGGGCAGAGACCATGAGTGCTCCCCAAATCTGCCATGGCCTCCCCTGGGCCACCCCCGCAGTGAGGTAGTCTCTCCCTGCTGAGGCAGCTGAGAGCTGACGTGCTACTTTCATCCCTCTCTTCCCAGGCTTGGTAACCTTGGAAGGTCAATGCCACGAAGGTGGTGATGACGGGATGGAGGGACCTGTCGTCTGAGTCACCGGATGGACGTCCACTGGGCAGGTGTTCAACTTTGGCTGCGTGAGGCCACTGAGACTTTTAAAAACTTACTGCAGCTTAGACAAGCCTATCATAGCTAAGATGATCCTCATTTCTCCTCCATCTTCACCTTCTCTATCCACATTCAAGCCTCAACCCTCAAGAGCCAACTTCAATGCTTAAACTCCTCTCTGAGTTGCCCCAGGTAAAAATTCATTGCTTTTGGACCTGTGTAGGATTTTACTCGTGCTATATGGCTAATCTTGACAAAATTACTACTTTTACAGGTGGGCTTCCATTACCACATTTCTTGTATTTTTCTTGGAATGCTCCTTTGAGCATGCCTGTTTCCCACTGTGACCATCAACGCCCAGAAGGCAGGACCCCTCTCCACTTTTTCACAAGCATCAAACTCATCTTGGCTCCTGACTTCTTCCTTTAATTTCCAACGTGTCCCCAAGTTTGCGTCTTTCTCTCTACACCCGATCCAGATTGAGAGCTCTGCTGATGCTGTTTGTGCAACACCGTCACTGGGCCCCCTAGTTTGAATTCTTGACTAGTCAGTCTCCCTGGCCCTCAGGCCACTTAGGTGCCAAAATCTACAGCTTTCAAGTCTGAAATCTCAATCTCATCTGTGTCTTCTAGTCCCAGAGCCACCACTTTCTCAATATAGTCCTAGCAGCTTCCTTCTCCCTTCATTTGAGGTTTGCCTCCTTTCAATGTATTTTAGAGGTTCTTTCCAGATTAGCATTCCCCCAAACCAGAATTGGTGATTTCTTTTCTCCAAGGTGTTTGGTGATTTTTCCCCCACCTGTTAAGGACACCATCTTTGATTTTCATGAACAACAACAGTCAGGCCGCATCTGCTTTCCTACCTCATCCAGCTCTCCTGCGTCACATGGTGCTCCGCTGACTATTTACTGGGCTCGTGCTTCTCCAACTTCATCCTGTCTTCCCGAGCGCATTCCTATCGCTGAAGTCCTGTGCGTTCTGGGAGGGCTGCCTTTCATTAAGGGTGTGCGCCCCGATCCCTCCCTTTACTGTCACCTGAAGCCTGTCACTGTCCACTCCTCATCTTTGAGAACCCTGCTGCTCTTTCTGTAGTTCCTGTTACCTACCAGCTCATTTAATATTTATTAAATTGAATGGAAAATAGCAGTAACGTGTTTTCTGAGCCTCCAAGTCCCTGAAATCACTGAAAAAAACTCCACCCTTTCAGGAAATATTTTACAGGAAAGGAATGAGTGGCTCATTACAACATTTCCTTTCCGTATGTCCCTGATCCATAAGAGAAAAAAATATGTCTTCTCACATCTCAAATATGTGGAAATTGTCCTCTTAATAAATCATGGGCTGTGGCTTATTTTTCTAGTGCAAATTTACATTTTATTTTCATGTCACTTTGCCTAAAATGGTTACAGGTTTGGAGCTTTGATACTTATCATTGCAAATTCCATTTTCTAGTTTAAAAATTCTCAAAACTGTAATCTTGGGAACAAATCCTACTTCTGAGAGGTGGGCTAAATAGTAACCTATTAACCCTATGGAGGTAATTCAATGAAGTATTTCTCCCCTTTACTGAAAAGATTAAATTTTTATGAATTTTGAGTCATGATATCATGTCACCAGTTTATGAGATTGAACATATTCCCACTTGACAGGAAAACTAAGAACTTCATGCTAAAGTCTGGATACTTACCACAATATTTCTTAGAACTTACAAGGGTGTTAAAATTATTTTGCCTTCCTCTGTTTTTATTTTATTTTGACCTAGGCAGTTACTCTGCTGGTTTGATATTGAATAATTAGGAGAAAGTTGTGTGGCTATAAGCAATAATATACTTTAAAATTAGTCTGTGAAAGTTTAGTCCATCATAGTAAAGGCTTTGAGGTCATTCAACTCCAGAATCACGTCTTGGATTAATACATTCTTGTCTTTTCTCTGTAGTTTGTAGTGACCTAGTGTATAATGCAGTGAAAGGCTGGCTATTTCAGTGAATTTACAATGCTATTTAAGATGCTAATAATGGGCAATTCGTAAACAACAGAAATCTATAGCTTACGGTTTTAGAAGCTGAGAAGTCTGAGGTCAAGGTGCTAGCAGATCTGAGGTATGTGAGGAGCATGTACCTCATAGAGAGGGCCTTCTATATGTCTACACACAGCACAGGGAGCAAACTGACTCCCTCAAGACTCTTTTAAAAGGGCACTAATCCCCTTCATTGGGGCTCTGCCCACCTGACCTTAATCCCCTCCAAAGCCTATACCTCTTAATATAGACACACTGGAGATTAGATGCTAATGCATAAATTATAGAGGGGAACAAACATTTAGATTGTTGCACTGTGTGAAATAATTCACAACTTCAGGTAACAGAATATGCTTACCAAAAGAAGTTTCGTGATCCAAATATCCCTGCCATTTATACAAAAGGGACCCAGTTTTCTTCACTAGGACCAAAAATTAATTCAACAACTCAGATGAATCTCAAGGGAATTATGCTGAGTGAAAAAATCCCCATCTCAAAAGGCTACAAACTATATGATTTCATTTAAATAACACTTTTGAAAGAAGAAAATTATAGATATGGAGACTAGTGATTGTTGTAGGTTAGGCATGGGGATGGAGCTGGCAAGGAAGGTGAGGGGGTGTAGCAGCCCATATAGCCTATGGCTAGGAGGAGTGAGAGTTATAAGAAATATCTGTATAGCTCAATAATGGAACATCTTGGTGGAAAGGACATGGAGAGAGATTTAGCTCTCCTAACAAGCACGAGAGCTCATGAGATGAGGTGAGTTGGCAGTCTCTACACCTGTGGTATTGAGAGGCACGAGATCAGCCTTATATTAGGCTGGAGGAGAAGGCAGTCAGGAGCATGCACATTCTATCACGAATCTGCTTACTCTGACTCTGTCTCCTCTCCTGCCTGCAGAACACCAGCACGGCATCTCTGCTGAAGATCACCAAGCTCTGCTAAAGACTAAGATCTATCTTTCTAAGAAGACTGATTTACTCTCTCTAAGACACTCTCTCTCCCTCCAGCTAAAGTAAATAGCCCTCAGGCACCTAAGAGAAACTGTACCTGAGCAAGGTAACTTAGCGGTCCACATTTGGAACCTAGTTAAGCTGGACGAGACCTGGCCACTCCTAGGCCCTGACAAGTGGTGTCAGAAGTGGGATGTAACAAGGGTGGCTCTAAAGGGCAGCAAGAGGGAGCCTTGTGATGGAAGAATGTGGTGGTGGTTACGTGAAGCTGCACAGGTGATAACATTGCATGGAAACACACACATCTTTTTTTTTAAAGCTGCATCATATTCCATGGTATACATATGCAACAATTTTTGTGTACACAGTTATGATTTAATAAAACAATTAAGAGGAAAAAAATAAATTCTGAAGTACAAGAGCAAAAATAAAAAAAGAAAGAAAGAAATACACACACTCACACACTGAAATCTGAATAAGCTCTATGGTAGCTACATCAATTCCCTTGTTTTGATGGTGGGCTACAGTTAGGCGAGATGCTGCCACTGGCAAAAGGGCTGGGTGAAAAGAGCAGTTGACCTCCCTGTAAATTACTTTGCAACTCCTGTGAACCTATGATTGTTTCAAAATGAAAATTAAAAAAGAAAATCACTCATCTCCTTGTGACATTACAGAAGGGACTGCAAACAAGTCGGAAGGTAATTAAAGCAAGTGAAGTGGCTGGAAAGGGGGAGGGTGAAAGCTGTGGCTGATGTCAAGGACCAGCTGCTATTTAGCTCCTGCCACAGAGGGACCTGTGTGCCTGGAATGGCTGTGGCTTCTGAGTTTGCTGTTTTCAAACAATACTGAAAATCTACACTTCAAATAAAAATATGACTTTCAAATGTTGAAAACTTATTCCTACTACTTTGAACACTGTGTAAGCCAAACTAAAGATCCTGGAAGGCTAGACTCAGCTTGACAGCCATTCCTTTGCAAACTCAGCTTCCAGCATGAGGTTCAGTTTGGTCCCAGGATGAATTCCTCACTCAACAACTTGGTCACAGCGCACAGGCTCACGTGTGCTTGTGCTCTCTTATGAGACATGGAAAATGGTCACTCTAAAGACGAGAAGTGTGATGATCAGGCCATGAATTCCAGTTTCATAAGCCACCCAGCCCTGACAGCCAGAGGTTTGATCTCAGCTTGGGCTCAACACCACTGCCACTGAAATCCCCTGCGAGCTCTGACCAGGCCCTCCACCTCTCCCTCCACACGGTGCCAGGGGCATCGCTTGTATTTTTATGAGTGTTGGAGTGCTGATTTGTGCTTTTCCACCTACCTTACTTCTTTTCTTTCGTTTTACTTTTTTTAAAGCTAAAGGAGACCTTCTACTAAAACTAAGAAACTGACTCAGAAGCTGGAGTCTTATGCTGGAGTTTTTCTGAGGTTGATATCACAGCCTGGAGAATTCAGTTTATACCTGGGTTGTCAGCAGTATCTGTACTCTCTGTCTCTATCTGATGCTTTATTAAAAATAAATCTTTCATTCATTGTCATGAAAAGCTAATCAAGGTGCTAGCAAGGTCTTCATTGTGCTTTGGGTCTTTTGCTGTGGTCCCCAATCCCTGGGCCAATGTCTTGTTAGGAACCAGGTTCCCCAGAATCACTGCCTGAGCTCTGCGTCCTATCACACACCCCCACCTCTCACTACTTCCCCACACTCTCATCCCTGGAAAAATTATCTTCTGTGAAACCAGTCCCTTGTGCCAGAAAGGTTCTGGCCCATTGGGAACGTGGCCACACTGGAGCAAGTGGAGCTTCATCTGTCTTACAGCTGCACTCCTCATAGAGAGCTGCCCTGAATCCTCCTCCTGTCCTCTCTGTCCCCCCACCTCCCCAATCAATGGAAAAATGGACCCTGATGCCACAAAGGCTGGGGACCACTGCTTCAAAGTCTTTATCTCTGCCCTGTTACAGGCCCAGAGTCGAGACACTCTTCTCTCTCTCTTTTTCTTTTTTGAGACAGAGTCTCACTTTATTGCCCTCAGTAGAGTGGTGTGGTGTCAGAGCTCATAGCAACCTCTAACTTGGTCTCAAGAAATTGTCTTGCCTCAGTCTCCCAAGTAGCTGGGACCACAGGCACCTGCCACAACATCCGGCTAGTTTTTTTTGGGGCGGGCGGACAGAGCCTCAATCTGTCACCCTGGGTAGAGTGCTATGGCATTACAGTTCACAGTAAACTCCAATTCCTGGGCTCAAGCGAGTCTCCTGCTTCCACTTCCCAAGTAGATGGGACTACAGGCATTAATTCTATTCTCTTTTCACCACAATGCCCGGCCATTTTTTGGTTGCAGCCATCATTGTTGTTTGGTGGGCCTGGGCTGGATTCGAACCCGCCAGCTCAGGTGTACGTGGCTGGCGCCTTAGCCCGTTGAGCCACAGGTGCTAAGCCATTGCTCTTGCTAGGGCTGGTCTTGAACCTGTGAGCTCAGGCAACACACCTGCCTTGGCCTCCCAGAGTGCCAGGATTACAGGCATGAGCCACCATGCCCGGCCCTGAGAGTCGAGACTTTCCTTCCTCTCCAACTTCTAACCTATTCATCTGACTCAGAAGAAGCGAAAGGACACAGCTAATTGCATGCTCTTCACTGACTTGCAGAACAGCTCCAGGTTCAGCCTCTGTGAATTGGTGACACCCAACCCACCCACCTGCACGCTGACGGAAACAATGCCATGTGCCCGCATCAGACTTCCATGTTCAATCTCTAGGTCACTTGAGTGCAGCTAGTTCCATTGTGAAGAGAGTGAGTAGGAAGATTCCAACCTTTTAGCTTTTAAAATTTCATCTGTGGTCTAATTATACATTCTCAAAATCAAATTTAAAATGATTAAAAGATTCATTTGCATTAATTCTGTCCTCTTTTCCCCTAAAAGTCATCTGCTAATAAAAGCCCAGAGAATGTTTTCTAATCCTCTTTTTAAAAAAAGTATTTGTAGGTATTACATAATTATATGTCAGTAACAGAGTCTTTTCCTGTTTCCCATTTTTCACAAAGCCCTGTAACATACAGACTTTAAAAGGGTTGGTATTCAGCCTCAAAAATTATGCTAATGAGCTAAGAGCAATAATTCAAAGTGTAGCCACTAATTTCTCTAAGGGGAAATACGCAGAGACCCTGGGTTCTACGTCTGTTTTCAACTAATTATCATGTATTTACTTTTCCATTAGTCCAATAATTTTTCTTTCAATTCAGAATTAAGCAATAAGACACTGAATTACATACAGGCCTGTTTAGCATAGCAGACACACCCCTTCATTTCCTACTTAGTCCTCTGATGTACAGCTCTTAAAATGCACAACCGAGAGGTGTCTATAGGCCCTTTCCTACTTACATTCCGTCATGTAGTCACCTCAATAATGTACACATTCTCAGGTCTATCCAGCAATTAACTCCAGTCTTTTCTAACTCACCATCTCATTAAGTAAAGTAGATTTGAACACGAAGTTTCTTAGCGACTCCCAATTCTAATCCCTTATCTCCCCCACCCTTACTCTGCTCCTGGTAATGCCAGCTTATACGCGACAAAAATACTCTGGAAAATGGCAGTTTAAAAAATCCACATCAGACTGGTTGCACATTTGGTAACTGGTCTTGCACTATGGGGCATTACAGTAAATCGAGATTGTCATATTTCAGCCAAAGCATGTGCTGCAATTCTTCAAAGTCATGGAAAAGAATCTTCCCTGACTCACGACACAGCATTTTACCCACATGTAGGAGGAATAGGCGAGTACCGAAGCTGCCCTTGTATTCAAAACGTCAAAAAAAGAAAACCCATAAAAAACATAACCAAACCCCCTGCTAAAAGGTAAAGGAATTCATAGCATCTCTTCTTCAAACCGCAGAAAGAAGAGAGAGGATTACTTGCAGAGTTTTCTCGTGTAGATGAAGTAAGGCACCAAGCGTGCTCATGAAGGTTCTCATAACATGAAAGGAAGGACAGTGCGTCCACCGTGTGAACAGGGAGGGACCTGGCCAGGGCGAGGGACTTACCGACGTCAGGGTCCACGGCTTGAACTCGTGTCAACAGAGCCTTGGTGGCCGTGTTCTCGTAGACACAGGCGTTGTAGTGGTCAGAAGAAAACACAGGGGGGTTATCGTTCACATCCTCCAGGACCAGGCGGATGTCAGACTGGCAGAACCTCCCGCCCCCGTCCGTGGCTCTGGCGATGAGGTT
The DNA here is from genome assembly GCA_963573935.1 of Arctocebus calabarensis. Lineage (NCBI taxonomy): Eukaryota > Metazoa > Chordata > Mammalia > Primates > Lorisidae > Arctocebus > Arctocebus calabarensis. Next base: position 40,310 of record CAUYON010206617.1, on the reverse strand, counting down.
GTACACAGGGACCCGCTCGCGGTCTAACAGAGCCAAGGTTTTTAACTCACCTGGGAAAGTAAATGGCAGCATGATGGGTCTGACTTTTCAAAAGCTGTCTTCCTTTGAAGAGCAGAGGATCAACCACATAAAGAATTCCCAATACAGACAGCACCAATGGCACTTGGTCCAAGTACCCCATACTTTTGAAAGCTATAGACCATTAAATTATTTGTAAGCATCACGAAAAATACATGGGATTCTGGATGGAGCAAGAACCCGGCTCATGACCTTCAGATGGATCAATCCCTCTAGCATCAGAGGTCCTTTCTTTAAGCTACATGGAAGAGCCTCATCTCCCTAAACCTCTCGAGATCCACTCTGGAGATTGGTCTCTGGCTTCCTGCTATATCTCCAGAAAAAGCATAGGGAATGGACCAGGACCCCTGGATCTCTGATGGTTAATACTGTCAACAACCCCTCAACGACTTATAGACTCAGGACAGTCTCTTTGTTTCCAGGCACTTATTTTTTATTCTATCTTTTAGGAGATAACAGGCAATTGCAACAGAGGGTGGCTTTAGCAGAATAGCATTTGAAGGACCACGACTGTGCCAGGACTGATCCTTTCCTTCTTGGATTATGGACTGGCCTGTGGGTACTGTGGGAGGGGTCAGGTGGGGACAGCGGGAGGAGCTTGGGGGAGCAGTTACTCGGCAGCCGGCATGGAGGGCTCCTTGTCTGTACTTTAACTGTTGGAACTATTGTTCTGGTGCCGGATGGCGGCTCCCGTGGAGTTTTTTTGTTGTTGTTTAAGTTTCAATAGATAATGATAACAAGTACAGTGACAAACCTCGATCAATACTACTTGGCAAAAAGCACGACTCATGAAAAATTATCCCACTTACACAAACTTAGTAGACATTATTCAGACGGAGATAGCTATATGTATTCCTCCTACAGCGGCCTCGCTGCGCCAAGCCACTTCTTCCCGGGCCCTTTGCCTCTCTCTCCTCTTCAGAAAGCAGCCAGCGGTTTTGCAGATGGACATTCAAGCCCCTCCACAATCTGACCTGACACTGCCTTCCTGCCACTCCAGCACGTAACATTTCCCGTGAGTGCAGTGTCTTGGGTCACACTGTCCCCACGTTCAGCTATTGCTACTGGACTCCTGCTCAGCTCAAATGCAAGCTCTTCCTTAAAACAGCTTCCTTTTCCCTCTCTTCAGAATATTAGGTACTTCTTCCTCTCTGTCTAGCTGTCTAGATATAGCTCCCCTGATATTTTTCCTGGATATTCATTTCATTTCTCTCTTTTATCATCATTATTGGTTTACTTGTCAGTCTTCTCTACTGGGGAATAATATCCCATGGACGTGATTTTTTTTTTTTTTTAAATCTTGGAATTTACTATAAATGTTCTATTATGTGTTTTTATGTCTACCATCTACTCATAAATGTTACCTACGGAGGAAATCATCACCGGGCCCAGGGAGCTAAGAGTTATGCTCCCACGTAGCTAGTTAGTTACTGTTCACTGGGACCAGTACAGCTGGAAATGTGCAAGCTCGTCAAACTTTACACTTCATTTAAAAATTGCCATTGGATGGATCATTCAATTCACAACCCTAAAATAGTTGCCTCCTCAGAAAATGACTTTTCCATTATCTCCGGCCTTTAATGCGGGCATCTGCCTTTAGCTTGTATAACCTTTCACCTTGTAAATTTTACCTGAATTAGCAAGCAAATCTGAGGGCACATAGAGTGAATGTCCAATACAAACCAGGCAATGATGCTGGCAAGAACCAGAGAAAGACTCAAAAGGGATTTGGAAATGAAGAGCTTTCTTCCCTTTGCGTGGCGGTCTGGTCTGCATGGCAATCTGCGTTTGTCATATAACCTGATTCATGCCTGTTACAAGCATGTACCTTTACACAGAGATGTGAAAAACAGAAGAAGCCAATAGAGATGTCTGCTTATTTGATACTAATAAATGTAGGGAAAATCCAGGCAAGTTTTATAAACCAAATAAAGTTTGTGTGGTCCAGAGCAACCGTATTTGGACACCATATGCTCCTACTATTTCTTTGAGCCAAGATTCTGAGTATCAATCCTATGGTTGACGTGCTCTGGCATGCCAAATACTTTGGAAGGCCTTTGAATGGTGGTTCTCAACCTTCCTAATGCTGTGACCCTTTAATACAGTTGGTCACCCCCAACCATAAAATTATTTTCATTGCTACGAAAGGGTCACGGCATTAGGAAGGTTGAGAACCACTGCTTTAGGAGATACCTTAGAATCAAGAAATTTTGTTTTTTTTAAATTTTATTTATTTGTTTATTTTTTGATGTTTTTAGAATATCTTCTTTGCAAGGTTGAATTTTTTTTTTATTAAATCATAGCTGCGTACATTAGTGCAATCAAGGGGTACAATGAGCTAGCTTCATATACAATCTGAAATATTTTCATCAAACTGTTTAACATACCCTTCAGAATCAAGAAATTTCTAACCTTCTCTTGTTTTTTTCTCTGTCACTCAAGTGCAGGGAAGTGCACTCTCCCTGGAATTTCCTCATTTGACCTGGAAAGAAAATTTCTTTCCAAAAGAAGTCCAATTGTCTTAAGACCCCTTTCCCTAGGAATTTCATCAAATAACCAGGAAAGACTGACCTCTGGAGAAGAGGAAGAAAACTAGAAGGCATCAAAATGCCCCCAAAGACTTTCCATCTATTCTTCTGAGGACAGCTGCAAAAGACCATCTGGGAGACCCTGCCTGTGTAATTGGCCTTTGTTCACTGTGGATTCAGTTCCTCACCTTCCCACAATTTGCTGGGCTCATTGAGTTTTCTAAGAGAATCATTTACGAGATAATGTTTGTCTCTTAGGTCCATCCCCCCTTCTCCCTAAATAATTTGCTACTCATCTAAACTTACATGTTTTCCCCCTTTCTTACTTCTCTTTCCCCTATGAGGAGGGTATTGAACCTTCAACTGTCTGGCCCTTCTTAGAGTTTCATGTTTTCAGAACTGCAGCACTGATGTGCACGTAAATAAATTTGTATGCCTTTTAATCTGTCTATCGTCTGTTCATCTCTACCCCGTGATATCACATATACTAACTATCTGCTAGGGATAAGACCAGATGAGAGTTTAACTTCTTTCATGAATTAATGATGATATTTACTCAAAGAACAAATTTCACCTTACCACTTTCTGGATCTAGAAAGAATTCATTGTTTCCAGATCCGTAGAGAGAGTATCGTATATCTCCATTGGATCCGATATCAGCATCCTTGGCGCTGACCTTCAGGATGATTTTATTTGATGGAATGTCTTCAGGAAATAATGCTGTATATGCAACCTGGGCAAAGGTGAATAAAGGTAACTAAATTATTAGTCATCATGGGACAATTATCTTATTTAGCATTGTGTGTGATTTCTTTTTTTCTTTCTTTCTTTTTTTTTTGAGACAGAGCCTCAAACTGTCACCCAGGATAGAGTGCTGTGGCATCACAGGTCACAGCAACCTCCAGTTCCTGGGCTCAAGCGAGTCTCTTGCCTCTGCCTCCCAAGTAGCTGGGACCACAGGCGCCCACCACAACGCCTGACCATTTTTTGGTTGCAGCCGTCATTGTCATTTGGTGGCCCGGGCTGGATTCGAACCCGCCAGCTCAGGTGAATATGGCTGGCGCCTTAGCTTGTTGAGCCACAGGCACCGAGCCTGTGTGTGATTTCTTTAAAAAATTCATTTCTAGAACTTTATCTCTGCAACTGTTTCCCCTTACTTCAGGACCATTTTATACTATGTTACAGGATATTGCATATCCATTGCTCTATCACTCTCACTCATTCAACAAATATTCACTAAGCACCTACTATGTGTCGGTACCATTCTAGGTGACAAATATACAGTGGTGAACAAAATGGATAAATATCCCACCCCTCTGGAACTGTGACACTCATCACACATTGATCATGGTACACCATTCTGTTGAGTCCCAGTAAGTCCTATGACTGCTTTTCAACAGTTTTTTATTATGATTGATTGATTTTTCTGACAGAGCCTCACTCTGTCCATTGTGGTAGAGTGCTGTCACATCACTGTTGCTCATAGCAACCTCAAATTCTTGGGCTTGGGCAATCTTCTTGTCTCAGCCTCTCCAGGAGATGGGACTACAGGCTTGCACCACTATGCCTTGCTACTTCTGTTTAAGACAGTCTTACTCTGTCACCCTGGGTACAGTGCCATGGCAACATAACTCACAGCAACCTCAAACTCCTAGGCTGAAGGGATCCTCTTGCCTTAGCCTCCCAAGTAGCTGGGACTGCAGGTGTCTGCCACAACACTCGGCTGTTTGGTTCTATTTAAGTAGAGATGTGACCTCACTTTTTCTCAGATTGGTCTCGAACCTGTGAGCTCAGGCAATCTACCCACCCTGGCCTCCCAGAGCACTAGGATTACAGGCATGAGCCACTGCACCTGGCCCTTGATTTTCAACTCTTTGAAGAGCCACTACTAATATTTCATTGGCAGGAGAGATCAAATCTGTTTGTAAAACTTTTCTATGCTATGGGGCACCAATACTGTCTCTTTATCTACATGGTAAGGAAAAAATAAGTATGTGATTTGATTTTAGTAAGAATGAAAATAAAATCTAGGACTGGCACCTTGTGTTGGCATTGTGTTTTATACAGTAGTAAAATGCTGCTTGATAAGGAGGCTGGAGACCTGCGTTCAGCACCAACCTCGCTACGAACCACTTGCATAAACTTATACAAACCACTATCTTACGCTGAATTGCAGTTCATTTCTCTTTTATGATTTCAGTGATTTAGACAGAATATATCATAGGGTTCTTTAAGAATTACTTAAAAACTATTTCATTTTAAGAGATTGTTTCCTATTTGTTTTTTGGTGTGTGTGTGGGGTGTAATTTGGTACCTGATCTTTTCACGTGTAGAATATTTCATTCTAGACCCCACCTCCTACCCTCTTATAACCAACTGGAGGCAAGAGCAAAAGTTTGCCTGGCCTTGAAAAGAAAAGTGAAATGGGCTTTGATTTCATTTTAGAGAAGCAGAGTAGAAAGTAGAGCTGTATGTCCAACTCTCACCTGATCACACACCGGGCTGTTGTCATTCACATCACTGACCGTCACTTCCACCATGGCCTGCGTGACGAACAGCCCGTCGGTGGCGGTGATATTGAGGAAGTACAAGTCTTGTTCTTCTCTATCTAGAGGTCTCTTCACATAGACCTTCCACTCACTCTGCACCAGGCCCAGGGCAAACCGTCCTCGGGGGTTTCCCCCTACAGTAAAAAGAAAAAAAAAAAAGAGCTTTGGAAAATGTGCAATGAAACGCCTTGATCTACAACTACTCTGAGAAGCCCACAGGGGTCATCCAGGTGCCCTTCAAACGGTATCATTTATGGTACTAAAAAAGAATCTTGATAGTCCCTTTATCTCTCTTGCAACAAAGCATGATATTTATGTGCTTGGCTTGTGTGGAAAGTGAAACAGTGACTTTCCAAGAGAATAAAATTCACTTAGAGGAGCTGGAGATGATCTCTTGTTTAGTTCCCCTTAAGGACAATCAAATTCAAACTGTGAACAATCAATCCTCTTCTCAGGATGACACAATTGTCTTTCCACTTAGTCTCAAGAGAGGCTGTAATATACTGGAGCTCTTGTTACCAAGACAATTTCATTAGCTGTTGATTATGTAATCAAGCAAAGGCGCTTAGTTCTATTAAGGAATCTTTTAATGAAGACTTTATCTTACAGCTCTGCTCTTCTCAGTAAGAATGGCAAGTTGGGTGAGAAAAGTTTACAAGGCAGGGGAAGGTCTCTTAGTATTAAATAGCCCTAAGGAAGGGTCATTTAAGGAGTGGTTTAAAGATAAGCAGTGCAATTAAATCAACTTATCAGAGTGAAATTGGGGAAAGTGGAAGATAAGGAGAGAGATAAAGTGAAAAGGAATATTACTTTTGCATATAATTAAACCACAAAGAGGTAAAAGCAGATTAGTGAACAAGATAGTGGAGAGCAGAAGAAAACGACCTTGACCTTCTAATCTCTACAAGGGAAATAATGTTGTTTCAAACACTGGGGAAGATTGGTCAAGGCAACGGGCAGTGAGTTAAGTCAGGTTTTTGTGACCACCATCTCATTTATTTTTGCAGTCAACAAATATTTATCACCTACTCTGGGTCAGACCCTGACCAGGGAAGCAGGTCGACAGTGGTGGGAAAGCTGCCCCAAACCTCCGCTCCCAACATTCTCAACTCTCTTTCCCGGAGAGCTCAACATTCTAGAGGGAAAGACAGACACGGAGCGGGCACACAAGAAGAGCCTGCTGTGTGCTGGCTGCTACTTCATGGCCAGTGTGGAGCCATCTCACCCATGGGCATTGAGTCTTTAACGGTAGACGGCAAATATCAGAGTCCTGCCGGCAGGATGGAGAGGGAAGGAGTAGGATTGTGAGTGCCAAACTTCTCTCTTTATTATAAGGCATCTGTGGTGGTAGTGGGGTGGTCCATCCAGGGGCTTTGGCCCTGTGAGTCAGCCATGGCATAAATGGACCAAATTGGGCAGACGGTGCAGAAAAGGTGAGGGCCGTACATTCCCTTGGGGCAGTGGTTCTAAACTGCTGTGTCCTTCCCTGCTCTTGGGGACAGTCTGGAGAGTCACAGCAGTAGTGGGAGGGTGGTGACGATGGCAGCAGTGCGTGCTACTAGCATCTAGGAGCCAGAAGCCAGGGATGCTGCAAATACCTTACAATGCACAGAACAGCCCCCCGCTCAAACAAAGAATTATTCGGCCCCAAACGTCAATAGCCGTGTGGCTGAGAAATTCTGCTCTGGGAGGTTCTGGGTCCTCCCTGGGATATCCCCTTTCTCCACCACTGGCCTGGGCTCAATTACCTGTTAGTTGAATCTTATTTGAGTGTACACAAATTTAACCTCTCTATTAAATGCTTTCAGTGTAGGCCCACACTGTGCTTTTGTTACATAAAATGACTAATGGTCTCTTGTTAATCTGAGGCAGCATGGCCAAGTTGTGCTACATCTAAAGCAAACGTTAAATCTAATTAAAATCAGTTGGTGGCTGGCACTGCTAACAGTAACAGTAGCTTCAAGCTACTAGGTACTCATTACTTTCTTAAAGTTGAAGGGATGGTCCCTAGTTTAAACCATCCATCAAGAATGCAGAGACTATCAATAAGCAATTAAGGTTGAGTATTTAACAATTCTGCCAGATAGAAAAGGATCCTTCAGAATGCCTTAGAAGATTTTCCCCCTGAAATTAAATGCAAATGAATCAAAGTGATGCTTTACTCACCACTTTCTGTCCCTCACCATTTTCATGTTTTAACTGCAGAAATACACACACATCTATATTTTAGTGACAAAAGACCAAGGGTGTCGGGTAAAGCATAAAATGCATTAAGTGTTTCAGATGGAAAATGCCACCAGGAGAATCGTTCCATCAGGGAAGAAGAGAAGAACGCTCCAAATTGCAGCGACCCTGAACGCTGACACATTTGCTCCAGGTGGATCTTATTCTGTAGTGATTAATTAACTTTTCCACTAACATACTTAAGCAGATTCTGTGTCCTAAGGGCATTCTAATTAATTCATTTTTCACTCTGAATAATGTAGTTTTTCTAAAGGGAAGCCACCTGACTGAGAGTATTGATGGATTCTTTAAAATCTTCTGGCAGTTTGTTTATGTTCTGCATTGGAATGTGACAACATCGAAATATTAGCTTTCACCCCCTCAAATGATTTTCAGGGAGAATTCCCCTCCACCACTGACCTCTCCTGTTCCATTTCAAAGCCACAGAAAGCTGCTCCTGAGCGGGAGAGCCCTTCTCCACCCTGACGTGACATCCTCAGCTCCTCGGAGCAATGCTGATATTTTCTGTGCACTCTCGGGGACCACCTTTGTCTTTCTTGAATTTCCCATTGGGCTTCCCATTGAAAGACAGAAAAAAGGGCAGCATCTGTGGCTCAAAGGAAGAGGACACCGGGCCCATATACCAGAGGTGGTGGGTTCAAACCCAGCCCCAACCAAAAACTGCAAAAAAAAAAAAAAAAAAGACAGAAAAAAGAGCCAAGAAAATTCAGTTTTCAGAAGAAATAACTCTTTGATGTGGATTTGTAAGTTAGGATTTCTTGCTGAAAGATCAAATGTGGTCTTTTTTTTTTTTTTTTTGCAGTTTTTGGCCAGGGCTGGGTCTTTTAATTTGCATACCTGTTCCTCTGGCCCCCAGCAACTTGCACATGAGGCTTACTGGGACCAAGCTACTGATTTTTCTTAGCACAACAAAAAATTTAGGAACGAGTAATACAGTTAAACTCCCCACCAAGAAGAGTTATTTTTTTTCTTTTTTTTGAGACAGACTCTCAACTTGTCACCCTGGGTAGAGTGCCGAGTCATCACAGCTCACAGCAACCTCCAACTCCTGGGCTTAAGTGATTCTCTTGCCTCAGCCTCCCGAGTAGCTGGGACTACCAGCGCCCACCACAACTCCTGGCTTTGTTGTTGTTGCAGTTGTCATTGTTGTTGAGCTGGCCCAGGCCAGGTTTGAACCCGCCAGCCTCAGTGTATGTGGCCCGTGCCCTACCCACTGAGCTACGAGTGCTGCCCCCAAGAGAGTCATTATTTTCGTGTCTTCAACTGAGATGTTTGGCTGGACTCCTTTTTAAATGGTAAGAAGTGATACAGGGACTAGGTACCAATCTGGGTTACATTTTGTTGGCAAACCTGTGAACTCCAAACTCAGGCTGAGATAACGGCAACCACCAAGCAAAAAACTCAGTCTGCTCAGAGATCTTTCTCTCAGCCCCAGAGCGGTTTGGTCACTGATTCCTCATCTCGGCTCCCTTCCTCTCTCCCATTTGTCTTTATAAAGTAGAGCACAGAGGGCGCCTGTGGCTCAAAGCAGTAGGGCGCCGGCCCCATATGCCGGAGGTGGTGGATTCAAACCCAGCCCCCGCCAAAAACGGAAAAACAAACAAACAAAAAAAGCAGAGCACAGAGTTAAAACCCTGGGCGTGGACTCACCGGTAATGTGGTAGCTCACTTGGCGATTAATATGGGATGTGTCTCTGTCCCAGGTGCTGAGGACGGCCACCACCTCTCCCGGTGGGTCACTCTCCTTCACATTCCCTCGGTACACCTCGTGGGCAAAGACGGGTGCATTGTCATTTATATCTGTCACCTTCACAGAAACCACGGTGGTGGAAGAAAGAGAGAAGGCCTCTCCGAGGTCGGAGGCCAGCACGGAGAAGGTGAATCCGGGGTCTGTCTCGTGATTCAGGTCCTTCAGGGTACTGATCCAGCCGCTGTTGCTGTCAATGGTAAAGGCCTCCAGGACCTTCTCAGGCTGGGAATCCGAGTGCAGGGAGTACGTGACCTGCCCATTGGCCCCCCAGTCCGCATCTCTCGCCCGCACCTGTGTGAGTCTGGTGCCGACTGGCATCCCTTCCATTATCATGGTCTCGTAGCTTGAAGTTTCAAAGACCGGCTTGTTGTCATTCAAGTCCAAGACCTTGATATCGACATCCACAGTAAACACGATGTCTATCTTGTCCAGGGGGATGGTGGCTGCTGCCTTAAAGTGGAAAGCTGGGGTGGTTTCATGGTCAAGGCGCTTGTCAAGCTTAATCGTGCCTGTTTCCTGTTCTATGATGAAGACGCCCCCTCTGTTATTTTCCGGCCGTTCCCCATTAACTGTGCTGAACTGGACGTTCTGACTGGGCAGCACCCTCAGAGTGTCCACGGCGGTCCCAATGGCTGTATCCTCGGGGAGTGCGAACGAGTACTGGGACTGGGTGAACGAAGGCAGAAGTGTTTCAGGTGGCAAGACGTGGATGTAGACGGGAATGAGAGAGTGTTTCACTGGGATGCCCCCATCTACCGCTTTGACAAAGAATGACAACACTGTGTTTTTCAGTTGATTAAAATTGCCTTTTGTGACCATCCAGCCATTGTCAGGATCCATCTCCAGGAGGTCGGCCACGGAGACTGAGGCCTCGCTATACAGAGAGTAGGTAATCCTCGAATTTGCTCCATCATCTGGGTCCATGGCTTGCACCTGAGTGACCAAGTGGCCCCTCCCGACGTCTGCCCTGACGCTAGCTCTGTACTCCACTGTCAGGAACTGGGGGGCATTGTCATTTTCATCCACAACAATCACCCGCACGGTGCAGAAACTTGTCCTCCCTCCGCCATCAAGAGCTCTCAAAAAAATACTGATGTCTCCTTCCAGAGGGTTTTCCCGGTCTAGCTTTTCCGTAGTGATGACCTGCCCATTGCCGTCAATGAGAAACCGATCCTTGGCAAAGTCATTGATGATGGCGTAACTGATCTGCCCATATATCCCCGGATCCCCATCTGTGGCTCGAATGTGAATTACCTTTGTCCCAGTAGCTGCATTCTCTCTCACCTCAGCTACATACGTGCTTTGTGTGAAGGCAGGACTGTACAGATTGGCCCCGAGTACCCTGATATGCACCTGAGCCGTGCTGGTGAACAACCCATCAGAGACCGACACGTTGAGACTGTATAGAGGCTCCATGCGCTGCTTCCGGTGGCTGGACAGTGTGATGACCCCACTCCTGCTGTCCATCAGAAAGCTCGTGCGGTCGTTCCCAGAGAGAATGCTATACTCCAGCCGGTCAAAGTCGGAGCTATCGGCATCAGAGGCTTGCACACAGGTTACAAAATGGCCCCGGGGGGCTAATTCACTTACATAGGACTCATAAATGAGCTGATTAAAAACTGGAGGGTTGTCGTTTATGTCAGAGATGTGGATGTGAACCAGGACCTCGCTGCTCAGAGACGGGAAGCCACTATCTGTTGATCTGACTTTCAAAGTGCAGTGTTGTACTAACTCATGGTCCAGCATCCGTGCTGTCAGGATCAAGCCACTTGTGCTGTCTATGTGAAAATAATCTGTGCTGTTGTAGGTATCTTGGACAATCTGATAATGTACCATTTTGTTGTTTTCTGAGTCTGCATCAGTAGAGACAACTTGCAAAACGGGTGTCCCAATAAGAGATGCTTCTGATAATGTTGTATTGTATGTGGGCTGATCAAAAATAGGTGGGTTGTCATTTACATCATTGACCATCAAGTCAACGGTGACTTCAGCCCTAGCACCAGTCAGGGCATCACTGGCTCTTATTGTCAGCTTATAAACAGATGTAGCTTCATAATCCAAAGGGCTAATAACTTTCAGGACCCCAGTGTCAAAGTCAATATTAAATTGATTAAAAGGATCCCCATCAATGATGATGTATATGATGCCTTGACCTTCTGGACTCGTGGCGTTGATGCTTAGAATAGGGGTGTCCACGCTGATGTCTTCATCAACCGATGCCGTGTAAAAGGGCTTATCAAACACAGGCATTGCTTTGTTGACAATAGTGATGGGGAGTTCCACAGATGTAGACAAAGACGGCTTTCCACCATCCTTTGCCAGGATGGTAACTCCATACTCAATGTTGGACAAGTCGGAGTTGAAGGCTTCTTTTAAAATAACATTCCCTGAATTAGGATTAATTTCAAAGTGGCCATAGTCATCCTGTAGGACATAGGTCACTTCTCCATTTGCACCTTTGTCTTTGTCAATGGCTGTCACCTGGTAGATCAGAGTCCCGGGCTCAGCATCGACTTGCACAGCAGCATAGTAAGGGAGCCCCACAAAGACTGGAGAATTGTCATTTATGTCCTCGATGCTAACCCTGACCACCACCCTGGCCACACGCAGGAGGTCCAGCTCACGGCTGGCTTCCACCACCAGCTTATATATCTCTTCCTCTTCACGGTCAAAGGGGACTCCAGTGGTCTGAATGACTCCTGAGGTAGACTTGATCTTGAATTTATTTCCTGGGTTTAAGATGCTATATTTTAAGGGCTCATTAAGGCGATTTCCAACTGCATTGACAATAGCAACTTTGGTTATGTTTGTGTTGTTCTCTGAGATTGATGTAGAGTAAAAGCTTTGTGTAAAGTGGAGGCCGCTGTCCATGGCTTCCTTAACCATGATGTTGACCATGGCCGTACTGTAGAACTTTCCATCGGACACTTTAGCTATCAGCATGTAGTGATCTTTGGAGAGGTTGTTGTTTTTTATGGTGAGCACTCCACTATTTGAGTCAATTAAAAAATGATCCAAGCTGCCTTCCATTAGGCTGTAAGTCAGTTCAGGGGGCACCTCAGCATCAGCGTCTGTGGCACTGACTTGTAGAACCTCCACGCCGACATACGTAGGTAGAAGACAGACAGTTTCAAACACAGCCTGAGTAAAAACAGGTGGGTTATCGTTCACATCTGTCACCTCAATGTTGACTTCAACAGGACTCTCTGCGGTCAGCTGGGGGCTACCACTGTCCCTGACATGCACGTGGAAATGAAAATGGGCAATGGTTTCATGGTCCAGGTTGGCAATAGTTCTAATTGCACCAGTGCTGGAGTCCACTGTGAAGAACTTCTTGGCCATGGACTCCACAATCTGATACACTAGCAGAGCATTCCGGTTGCTGTCAGCATCAGTGGCTCGAATCACCAGTGGGCTGTTATCTAAGCTCCTGACAATGCTATTGACTGGGGCAGCCTCACTCAGGCTGCCTGAATATTGGGAAAAGAGGAAAACTGGGGCATTGTCATTTTCATCAACAATCTGAATATTGACTGTGGCATTAGAAGCCATTCCTGCCATGTTTGTGGCCTGAATGATGAGCTGATAGGAGGAAGTGTGCTCATAATCCAGGGCCTTCCGAGTGGTGACAACTCCAGAATATGGATTTATGGTAAAGATCCCATCAGTGTCTCCATCTTTGACTTCATAAATGAGGGTAGACTGACTGATGGCAGAGATAAGGATGACTGATGTTCCAATGTCAACATTTTCGTTTACTTCTGCTTGGTAATCTTTATGCACAAACTTGGGGTGAGAATTATCAGACATGGTGACAGAAATGCGCACAATTGCGGTGGCAGACATTGGTGGGGTTCCCTGATCTGTGACCTTGACAGACAGGACGAACTGACCCATCGTTGTCATGTCTGGTTCTTTGGAAACAGTGATGATGCCCAGGACTGGTTCAATCTTGAATGTGTTTCCGGTGTTCCCTAAAATACAGAAATCAATGGGGAAATGAGTTGGTGGGTCATTATACACATAAATCTTTTTTAAAGATTAACTCTTCATTGAAAGACACCTTATTGCAACATGGCTTGTAGAAAGCAATTATTCTAGGTAGTCTGTATCATTCCTTCAGGGGTTCTGAAAAGTAACTGGAATAGTTTTCCCGTACTTTTGTGAGTTTTAGATCTATATCTTCTTAATCCAAGTTAGACACAGTAACAAGAACAACACAGCACTGTGTAAATTCCAGATGGTATATAAGAGTGACTGTAGTAGACACGTGGAAGTCCTCATTGGCAGCTTTGTGAGAAGAGGAACAGAGTGGGCCAGCTCACACTCAGACCCCTGGTGAAAAGGTATCTGTACCTAAGCTAGCGTATCTTCTGTGTTCTGTGTTAAAAGATGGAGGGTTGTGGAAAAAGAAAAGATACGTCAAAATCATTCTACTTTACCTGGATACACCTGATATTAAAATTGAAAAAATATAAGGGAAATTACAAACATATTTCACTTATAAATGCGGATGCAATATCCTAAACAACATATTAACAAGTTGAATTAAAAGTTAATTCTCAAGTAATGTACTTTGGTCAAAATTAAACCCAATTTATGTGAGAATTAGTCACTATTTTCTTTTCTTTCTTTTCCATTCCTCCCTTCTATTGTCTATAAGATTTGGCATGATCTATTTTTTGAAATTATCTTCTATTTTTATTTATAAATATTAGTTGTCTATTTTTTGAGACTTTGGGAAAAAAAAAGAAGTTAATGGATGACTCCATACTGAGTCTCAGAGTAAAAGCATTCTATGATAGACATACTCTTATCTGACAATGTGAATGTTAGTTTTTTTACATTATTATTATTATTATTATTGCTCAATATTTCATTGCAGCAATCGTCTGATTTCTTTTCTGAATATGTTTATCTTCATTCATTATTTACGAGGTTTTTGTTTCTAGTCCTTATCTTAAACATTGTAATTATTGTTAAATTTTAAGCCTTTTTAATTTTGTGAAGGCAAAAAGTGAAAATCAAATAAACACATGTACTTGTATAGAGAAAATTAAAAAAAAAAAGAAAGATGGAGGGTTGGGGGAATGGTTTTAGAACACCCAGTCAGTTGGTTTCAGATTACCCCAAAGGGAAGATTTTCTCCCTGAAATTAGTAATTTCACTCAATCAAAAATGACTCCACCCAAAACAATGCTTTGGTGTGGGGGTTTTATTCAGCATGGAGAATTCTTCGCCAGTCACCGTCTGCTTTGCAAGTTGTGAGCATTTTCTCTCATTGCTCTTTTCTTTTTCTCTCCCGCTCTACCCTCTCACGTGCCCCTGAACACACATGCACACACACAGACATCATAGTAGACATAAAACATGCACAAGGCCATTGTTGCAACTGGTAGCCATTTGATTCGCTAAGCCTATGGGCCCCAACTCCTGGGTTGAGGAGCAGTCCCAGGGTGTAGCCTGTTAGGAGCCAGGCTGCTCGGTAGCAGGTGAGCAGCGGGGGAGTGAGTGATGCTTCCTGTGTTTACATCTGCTCCCATCACTGGCATTGCCACCTGGGCTCCACCTGCTGTCAGTAAGTGGGGCCTTAGATTCTCACAAGAGTGAGCCCTCACTGTGAACTGTGCAGGCAAAGTTATGTGCTCCCGATGGAAATCTCACCTGTAGTGGAGGTGAGTTGTGCTTGAATCATCCTGAAACCACCCCCCGCCCCCTGCATCTCCCACCCCTCCACTCCTGGTCCATGGTCCACGGTCCATGGCCAAACTATATTCCTTGAAACCGGTTCCTGGTGCCAAAAAGGTTGGGGATCCCTGTGCTAAGCATTTGAGAGGTTTTCTGGTGAAGCAGGAAATTGCTGATTCTCTCAACCAGCATTACAACCAAGAACTTGAGGCAGAACCCTTGTGAAATGGGGACTCTGCACCCTACTTTGACATAGCTGGCCTGGGAAGGGCTGTGTCGGTGACACTAGGGAGGCTCAGAGCCCTGCCTTGAAGATGTGGAGCTCTGATACCTGTGATCACTGAAAAGGCGGAAGTAAGAAAGGAGCAGAGAATGGGGAAGACGAAACAGGAAGACTGTATAGAAGGCAGGTGTGACGCAGAGCTTGGAAGCCACCGTCTCCTTCACTAAGTTGTTTTTTTTGCTTATCTCATCGGGCTTCTCAAAGATCACACACACTTCTGTGTCTAAGATTTTTTTAAACCAATAGTTAAAGATATTGGTTATTAAACGATGTCTGGATTTTTCTTTTTTTTGAATACTATAGGATGGCAGACACAAAATCATTAGCACTGGCATCAGCGTTCAGAGGGCAGTTATATGAAGTGTCCACTGAAACCCTCAGCTAGAGCCGCTGGGTGTGTACTGCTTTCCCCATACTTAGCAAATCCACTTTTAGTGCCATGTCTGAACACCAAAAGGTCCTATTCATATAAAATCTATTTCGATGAGGAAGTCACACCTAAGGTTGCCATACATAGAGAAAATGGGAAATTATAGCTAAATGTAAATGTATTTACAAAATGTTTGTTACAAAACTTTTCAAGGAGGTGGCCAATATGTAGTGAATATTTTATAAAATTTCGTAATGAATTTTGCAAATAAAGGTACATTTAGCTACATTTTCCCTATGTATGGCAAATTTAGGGGTTACTTCTGGGACACCCCGTGTGAATCTAATAAAAAGGTCAATTTGATTTCAGTCCCAAATCTTTCACATTACTATCGTTTTTTTACTTGCACTTAAACACGGTCATTTTGTAACGATAACAAAAATTCCATGGTCTTAGGAGGAAACTTTCAAAATTGTTAATTAATAGCACCATGGAGTTGAGTGAGAGTGGAACATGTGATTCACAGACCCTCACCAGGAACAGGAATCACTGTGCCTAAGCAAAGGGCACCTGCCAGCCGTGGCACCTCTGTGAGGCCCTGGCTGGGAAACGCTGACCGAGCCAAGTGTCTCTGTCCAGTGACGACGGTGCCTCACTGCCCAGGTCTAGGCAAGGGCTCCCTCGCTCCAGGCCCAGAACATTGCTTCATAGCCGGTAAGATACGTTATGGTGGGGAAAAACGGGGAGCCACTTTGGACCTCCACCCTCCCTGTGGGGGACCTCTTCATAACCCCGCTCCCCCACAGCCTTGCTGCATGTTCCAGAACGATGCGCTCACACCTCAGGTCCAAAGAGGACCCTCCTCCTCTTTAGATTGATCATTTTCTTGGGATCCACTTCCTGATTATTCTCTCCTGCTACCTTTAAATGCTTGGGAAATGACCTCTGCCTGTTTTCCTGGGAATCTATGGCTTCTTGAAGACTTTTGGCAACTGGATAAAAACCGAGCTTCTCTTAACTTGCAGTGCCCGCTGCAAAGAAGGTGCCCGATACCTCTGTGTCGAGTGAGTGAGAGAAGAGGTAAGTTTTAAACAGGGGTTACATTCCCTGTCTGCGTGCCCCTGGGGGTCCCAGCGGTCCCCAGCCTCTCTGGACTCTTGGGCTTGGTCTCTCCTGTGTGTCCTTTCTCAGAAGCTCCTCGGGCCCCAACACAGAGGTCCAGCTGGTGATGAGACCTGGCGCTCCGCACTGGGAAACTGCTCGGTTCTTCAGGCCAGGTAGTGGCTGCAGAGGCCAGGGGAGGAGAGAGGAAATTCACAGCCCCCGGGAAACTCCTGCTCTCTGAGGTGTGTGAGAAAAGTGAACAAACATAACACTTCACACAACCCTAAGTCATTCGCTTAGAAATGCTGCAGCATCTGGGGTCTGCCTCACGCCTACCATCACGGGGGAGAAATGTGCCTGGCCGGGGCCAGTCCAAGTCCAGGTGGGTCTGTCTATCTGTCCATCTGTCTGTCTGTCTGTGAAGGGACTGATTGTGAACATCATAATCCTCATTAGCATCTCACACCTACAAGCAAAGGTCATTTTTCTTAAGGTATCAATTTGTTCCTGTGGTTTCCTAGAAGTTCGGGTTTCTACATAAAATACGTTTTAAAGAAACAACTTTTCTTTCTTGTGTCGGTCAGGTGTTAAAGAAATGCTTGAGAGGGTGGCACCTGTGGCTCAGCCGGCAGGGCGCCGGCCCCATATACTGAAGGTGGCGGGTTCAAGTCCCAGCCAAACTGCAACAAAAAATAGCCAGGCGTTGTGGCGGGCGCCTGTAGTCCCAGCTACTTGGGAGGCTGAGGCAGGACAATTGCCTAAGTCCACGAGTTGGAGGTTGCTGTGAGCTGTGATGCCACGGCCCTCTATCAGGGGCGATAAAGTGAGACTCTGTCTATAAAAAAAAAAAAAAAAAAAAGAAAGAAAGAAAGAAAGAAAGAAATGCGTTAGCACCATGCTACAGTCCGTAGAGGTTGAGAGGTAAATGGGGCAGTCTTTTCAGCACCACCGGTTGGAAAATTATCTGGTTATTTAAAAGGAATATAAATGGCAGGCTTAATGATTAAATACAAAAAGCAGGTACATACACAAATGTTTAGAAAATGATAAGAAAGGCAGAAATAAGCCTTACATCTAAATAATTACAGTGACATGAAATGATGTAAATGCACAAATGAATATGGGGAAAAGACACAGAATTAGAGAAAGACAGAGAAAGAATAAAAAGATGTTTGGATTAGGTAACATTTTCTGTGATGTTATTTTGTGGAAAAATTTCCTTATATTATTTGTGGAACCAAAAGAATGAGAATTACGTAATTAAGAGATGCAAAATAACATTTCTAAAAAAAAAAAAATACTGGTCAGGACTCAGGTTAAAAGGAAATTCCATGGAAATGTAGAAAAGAAATAGGGGAACTCTCTGGGCCACCTAACTGTTATGAACCAAAGTCTTTTTTTATTTTTATTTTTATTTTTCCTCTGCAGTAGAACTTAGTGCAGACCCACGTAAAATGTGGGAGCTTAATTCAGGAAATAGCTTTGGATTATCATTCAATGCAGGGACCTTTTTTAAAAAGAAGGTTGTTGGCTTTTCTTTTCCTAAAATCCCAAGTCCAAAACTGTCATTCTAGCATTCATATTTTAATTCAACCCCTTGCAAAAATGCCCTACATTTGAATGAATGGGAAGAAACATTTCCATTGTTGGCATGAAAGGAGATTGTGTTTGGCATTATACATGACAGATATCCTGTTGCAGAACATTTTGGAAATGTGTGGCTTGAATATTCAAAAATGATGGAATAAGGGAAGAGAAAAATAGAGCAGATAAAAGGTATTTGTCGTTTTTTTTGTTCACAGTACTATCTCTTGCTTATTCATCTTTCTGTCATAAATGTTTTCTAGCTGCTGTTCTTCAAACCATGAGTAAACTGTGGTCTGGTCTTAAACTGATTTTTAAAAATCTCAACTTTCTAACAAACTGAGAGCCTGTGTTTACTTATGTCTCAGGGTAAGCTGATGGTTCAGACTCCATATCTACCATCTTCTCTGCTCCTCTGTTCACCTCCAAGGAAGTGAATTTGTGCTAACTGTGAGGGTGTGGGAATTTCTGAAACCCACAGCCCACCTAGTGACCAGTTAACAAAGACATGTTAAAATTCAATTCACAGAACAGCCCAGCAGCCCTCGGATGATGGAAAGCTTTGGCTATTTTAGTCTGAAGCCGTGGCTTGTTGGCCCATGGGTAAAAGCCTCTGTATTTATTATATATTTTCTCTCTCTACTCCAGAAAAATCTAAGACTATAAATAACAAAAGAAACTCTTTCTTTGCTGTCAGTGATGGAAAACACATTAATGAAATGCCAAGAACTTTATACACCATCATCACCCCAAAAGGGCAGTTGCTTGACCAAAAAAATTCATTGGGAGATGTTCCCTTGGTAACGGTCTGAGTTTTACACCGTGGTAAATACTACCGAGGGTGGAATGCCGCACATTACACTAAGATCTGTGCCGTGCAACAGCGCTCACCTGCTTCTATGGTGTATATGAGCTCGGCATTTTCCCCTTTGTCTTTGTCCAGAGCCGTCACTTGAAGCACAGCTGATCCCAGAGCTGCTGATTCGAACACAGACGCTTCATACAGGGGGTTGGTGAAGTAAGGACTGTGATCGTTCGCATCCTCCACGTTCACAGTGATTCGGGCCAAGTTTCTTCGATAAGGAAACTCTTGATCTCTGACCTTCGGGCAAAATACAAGAAGAGCAGGACTAAAATCTTTATCTGCAAAGAACTCACATGGCATGGTGAAAACAAAAGGAGATACTGCAAGCGAAGTGCGTGACTCGGTCCCTGGCACCTCGTGGCTGCTCAGTAAATAAATGGCGACTTTTCCAAGTGAGCAAACCGAGACCCAGGGCCACATCACTGCCGTTCAGCTTGATGCCTGGGCTGCGGCCCGGGCTCAGTCTGTGTCCCGATGCCTTGATGTATTGAACACAGAACTAAGCTCTGGCCACCCCCCAAGTAGCCACGTCTCCCTTGTTATTTGTGCATGCACCTGCTAAAGGGATGCAGGGTGGAGGGTCCCCTACAGGGGAAACTAAACAGTGGAGTTAATGAATACACTGCCATTCATCCATTCAGCAAACATTTATTATCACCTATTATCGTCAAGAACCTGGCTTGAGTCTGGCTGCTCAGTAGTGAATTCACCAGAGTCTCTGCCCTCAAGAAGCTTAGAGTGAATGGGAAACACAAACAAACAAATAGTTATAATTCTCAGAGGTAAATGCCCCTATGGGGCACATGGAAGGTCCTCTCAGAGTGAGTGGTGGGAATCTAACCTAGCATTTGGCCTCCTGGAAGGGTCAACAAGAACAAGTAGAAGTGGTAAAAATGGTGGTGCTAGTAGTAGTGTTCAGTGCTTTCAGGCAAGAGAATCGAATCTTAATTTCTAACATTGAGACCCTTCCTGTGATTCTACCAAAGAACCTTGCTTGGCAGCTTCAACGCTCCCCCTGGCTTGCATATGGCAGAAGCTTGCAAACAATCAATTCTTTAACCACAAGATTTTGCTATAATTTGACGTAGCACTACTCAAATATGTGCTCTTGGCATATTCAATTTTAGACTCTGTAACTGCAGAGAGATGTGAAGAAATTAGAAAATATACCAAGAAGAGCTAACAAAGAGAAAAAAGTTTTCAGAAATAGTACCCAGGGGAAATGAGCAAAATGCATAAAATGGGTTAGCTTGGGAAAAGGCCCATACAGTTGTTTGCTCTAACTACTCAATTACGCAAATGATAAATAGTAAGGGTGACTGAACTCAATCCTGAGTTAGCTAAGGGAGGAATGAACAGAAGTGACTGGAATAACCATGAGAATGAAGTCAGTCACCAGCAGGAGGTGTCTCCCCTTGAAGAAAACACATGGAAAACCAGCCCAGGGAGATGCCGTCCACAGGCTGACCTGCCACACTAAAGGACCACCTTGAACTTGCACTGAAATCTAGGGCATTTGCAACTGAATGTAAGTTCCATGGGTGCAGGAACTTTTCTCTTTTTCTGTCCTCAATGCCTAGAACAGTACATGGTACACAGTAGGTGCTGGAGAAATATTCATATGTGAAATGAATGAATGGGCCAGACTCAGAGTGGGCTGGATGACCTCCATGATCCCCACTTCTGTGTCCTGAAGCCTTAGCTGGAAACCACAGCTGAGGGTATGATGGTCAAGTTTCCGCTTGCTCAGGAAGGTCTCCAGTTTTGTGAAGGAAGAGCAGCACTGGATAGAACACTGCTTTCAGCTGATTAGGAGTTCATAGCGTCTTAGTGTATTCTTTTGAAGCCAATAAGCACACAAGATCGTCTGTCATCCTTCCTGGTATTAAAAAACGCAGTGGGGGTTCTGACAGGCAGTGGCTGAGGAATACCCATGGGGTTCCCGGTAGTCGGAGGCACAGATTATAGGCCATAAATGAATTAGGGATATTTCTTATTAATCTTTCCTTCCCATTTATACGATCTAGGAAAACTTCACTTTAAAAGTAAAGCAATTTCTCCTAAATCATTTGGGGCCCCATGAACACAAATTCACTCTCTGTGGGCATCAGTGCGTTCTGAGGTCACTTTTGCGTGCCGGTATTTACTCTCAGGCTCAATGCCAGGACAGTAAGTAATAAATCGGTTCTCTAAATGCTTCCAAGGCCTGAGCATCGCATAGGTAGAGTAAATGGTTACCCTTGTGATTAACTTCTCAAGGAACTTCTTTTAAACTTTTCCACAAAATCTTCTGGATACAAATCGACACCAGAGCGTGGGAGCATCACTGGTTCCTTGCCTGTCAACTCTGTCGGGACCATTTACTGAGTAGCCACTGTCTGGAGAACTGATTTAGTATTTCAGTTTGGCAAAGATATGGATTTGCTTTCTAACGACCGTGATTTTTTATTGAAATGAAAAGGAATGCAATCTAGCTGCGAAAAGTCTACATTTACAATTACTCACAAAATGCAGAGGCCCTGCCCCTCTGAGGACTCAGGTGCGTGGCCTGAATGACCCACGGTTCTGTCAGGAGAGCAAGTGAGCAGTTTGGTCGTACCATGACATTGAGAATGTGCTTGTCCTGAGCCTCATGGTCCAGTCTCTCGGCAGTGTAGAGCACGCCAGTGCTGGGGTCAATGCGGAATTTCCTCATGCTGCTGGAATCGATGCTGCTGTGAACAGTGTAGCTCAGCTTGTGCTTCTCGTCCCTGTCCGTGGCTTCCACCTGCAATATCTCCGTGTCTGGAAGCACATCCTCGGAGATGGTCACGTCGTAATTCGGCTGAGAGAATTCTGGGCCATTATCGTTATTATCCAGCACTTTGATAAATACCTATAGTTAAAAGAAGACGCGAGTGATGACTAATGCCAATTCCTCACTGCTAATAAAAGCAGGTTCCTCCCCTCTCCTTTCCCTAACGTCCTGGGATCCTAGCTTCTGGCAGCTATCTCAACATGGAGGAAGCTCTCTTATAAAAACACTTCGTAATTAGAGGCTGACAACAAACCAGTGCTTCACATCAGCAGGAACATAAACTATGAGCTGTTCAATATGCTCACTATTAAAGGGACAGCTGAGAGGGCCTCCTGAAGGTGATAACTCCGTGGAATCACTTGCAGGCAAGTGCAAATGATCACAGATGACCTTATTTGTTACGTTCCTATTACTCTAAGTTAATCCGTGCTTCCAGGGGGCCTCGGTGGCAGAAGTGAAGGAATGGCACAAGGAGCAAAGAGAGGGTGGCGCCTGTGGCTCCAAACAGTGGGGTGCCAGCCCCGTATACCGGAGGGGGCAGGTTGAAACCCAGCCCCAGCCAAAAATAGCAAAAAAAAAAAAAAGTAGCAAAGAGACAAAGGAAAGAGAAGAACAAACAGGCGTGAACTCAGACCAGTCACGGCTTCTCAATGCAGGGTCCAGGCACCACGGTTGGCCTTCAGATGGGAAGGGTCTGGCAAAGAACAAGATACTAACAGAGCTAGGATACACAGTTTTCAAATTGCTTATTTTCATAAAACATTTTATTATAATTTTTTTTCCTGCAGATATAAAGGTAGTAGTGAAATGAACACACATATTTATCACTAAGCTGTGATCAATTCACGGCTTATCTGGTTTCATCTACACTCCCACACATTCCTACCGGCTCCTCCCATAGTATTTTATTTTATTTTATTTTTATTAAATCACAGCAAATCCCAGCTGTCATGTAAGTTCAAGTGTGTGGCTGTAAAAGATGGTGTCCCTTAGAACAAATACAATCACACACAACACCGTTATTGCACCTAAAAAGAGAACACAGTAATTCCTTAATATCACCAAATATTCAATTGGTATTCATCTCTAATTTTTTTTTCTTTTTAATTTTTTTTTTATTAAGGCATTTGTACATAGATCATGAATACATTTATGCCATTATGGGATTCAATGTGTTGATTATTTGTACAAATTGGAGTGCTTACAGCCTACTAATCAACATAGCCTTCACCTCCCTTACTCAATTACAGCGTTAAGACATTTGCGTTCTACACCTGATAGATCCAACTTGTACTTGCATTGTGCTCCATAGGTGTGGTCCCTACACTAACCCTCCCTCTATCAACCCACCCCCTCTCTTTCCCTCTCCCTCCCCTTCCCTCCTTCATCCTAGGCTATAGTTGTGTTTCATTTTTCATATACAAGTGTGAGTGATTATAAATTGGTTTCACAGTAGTACTGAGTACATTGGATATTTTTTTTCCCCATTCCTGAGAAACTTTACTAAGAAGAATATTTTCCAGCTCCATCCATGTAAACATAAAAGAGGTAAAGTCTCTATTTTTTTTTAAGGCTGTATAGTACTCTGGAATCTAAATGTAGACCTGCCATTTGATCCTGCAATTCCTCTTCTAGGTGTATATCCAAAGGACCAAAAATCATTTGGCAATAAAGATATTTGCACCTGATTGTTCACTGCAGCTCAATTCATAATAGCCAAGTCATGGAAGAAGCCCAAGTGCCCATCGACCCATGAATGGATTAATAAATT
Source organism: Arctocebus calabarensis (assembly GCA_963573935.1). NCBI lineage: Eukaryota > Metazoa > Chordata > Mammalia > Primates > Lorisidae > Arctocebus > Arctocebus calabarensis. The sequence goes on along the minus strand of CAUYON010206617.1, from coordinate 16,699 downwards.
ATGGTATATGCATATCATCTCTACTTTTTTAATGTGTATGTTTATGCACATATGTTTACATATATGCATTTTCATAATTTCTTTTAATAAAAACAATGTCCATATGGTCTAAACACTGAATTTGGTTGATATGTCTGCTCTTTAATTATATCTTCATTTATAGGTTTTCCCCCTCTCTTTCTATTTCATTGTAATTTTTATGGTTATGGTTATGGTTACCCTAGCCCTGGAGTTTGTCACTGTTGAAGCAACTCAGCCATTTTCTCTTTAATTCTCACAGTCTGAATTTTGCTCAAAGCATCCCTGTGGTTTTCTTCTACATATTCCTCTGTCCCCTACATCTCTTATAAATTAATAGTTTGACCTAGAAGGCTTGATAAGATGCAGGTTCATTTTTTTTTTCCTTTTTGAAAAAAGTCTTCCTTGAGTGATTCTGGTGAACTTGCATCTGGCCATTCATAATCCACTCATTATATAGATGACATTAATTCCAGCTGTGTGCAGTGGCTCACACCTATAATCCACGCACTCTGGGAGGCCATGACGGTAGATTATTTGAGCTCAGGAGTTTGAGACTGGCCTGAGCAAGAGCAAGACCCTTTCTCTTGTAAAAATAGAAAAAAGCTAATTGGGAGTGGTGGTGCACACCTGTAGTCCCAGCCACTCAGGAGGCTGCGGCAAAAGGATCCCTTGAGCCCAAGAATTTGAGGTTGCTGTGAGCTGTGATGATGGCCAGGGCACTCTACGCATGGTGACAGAGTGAGACTCTGTCTCAGAAACAAAAACATTACTTCATTACGAATTTCAAAATGCTCAAAGTGGTAATGTTCTAGTTCTATGATTCCTTCCTCATTTATTAGCTGAAATAGTTCTGTAAAAAGAAGCTTCTCAACTATTTGGTGACTTGAAAGTGTACTTCATATAGGAAAAGCAGGGTAAAGACTTCTTTCCCTTTATGAGTTGGTTCCTTAGTTGCTTTCGAAGTGACCAATGAGGTATTCTTTTCCAAGCATTATTATGAATTCACGGTATGTTACCGTCCATCAGTTTTTATATTTATGGATGAATAAGTAGCCCGTCCTTGACCAGTTGGAGACTTTTCAAGTTGGTTCTTGAGATCTTTTGACATAACCCTAGTACCCTCTGCGACTGGTAATTTTTTCCAGGATAGCCTTGTACATTTTCTATCCCAATCTTGAATTACCAATTTCTCTAAGTAGCCTTCCTTTCCTTTTAGTTAGAAATGGTATTTAGAGATCTCAATCTAGTGCCAGCAATGCTTATTACTCCTGGATTATACATTGGCTGTTATGTTTCAGTTTTATTCACTGGGCAGAGTCAGGAAACATTTTTGTTGTTGCTGTTTTTACTATTTCATGAGTTTGTACTGCTACTTCTAATTCAAAATTAAAACATCAATTTTTGTTTTATTAAATCATAGGTGTGTATGCAATCATAGGGTACAATATGCTGGTTTTATATACAATTTGACATATTTTCACCAAACTGATAAACATAGCTTTCATGGCGTTTTCTTAGTTATTGTGTTAAGACATTTATATTCTACATTTAGTAAGTTTCACCTGTATTTTACTTAATCTCATTGTTTTTACATTTGTTAACTCCTTTCTCCCATGCTGGAATATCTCATGGTTAGTGACATGATCATAATTATTCATTGTGTTACCTGGAATACATGCACAAAAGTCTCATGACCCCAATACTGTTATTAGAATTAGAATTACGATCATTCAAAACAATTTGATATTTTTTTGCTTTCTTTTTGCTCTCAGTATTTATCCAATGAGGAATTTATAGTCAAATTAGCATGCATATAGTCATTGAGCAGAGTTCTTCTCTGGGTAAATATGCAGCCAACTGGATGCATTTAAGTTCAGTTGCTTTCATTTACTTTCATATTTTAGACTTGCTTTTTAAATGTTTTCTTTTATATGTAAAGGAGCCAAAGTCAAATTCATAAAAATATTCAAAGTTATATTCAAAGTTAAGCTTCTATACCTCTGTCCTTCCCCCTTATTCCCTTCTTCTCTTATCGGTAACTTTTTTTTAGTGTTATGGTTAACCCATCTATTTTCTCAATGAACATATTGTATCACTTTTGTCCACTATGCTACTTTACATTAATATTACAATTATAATTAAAATAACATTAACGGGGTGGCGTCTGGGGTTAGTGAGTAGGGTGCCGGCCCCATATACCAAGAGTGACAGGTTCAAACCCGGTTCCAGCCAAACTGCAACAAAAATAGCCGGGCGTTGTGGCGGGCGCCTGTAGTCCCAGCTACTTGGGAGGCTGAGGCAAGAGAATTGCTTAAGCCCTAGAGTTTGAGGTTGCTGTGAGTTGTGATGCTACAGCACTCTACCGAGGGCGATAAAGTGAAACTCTGTCTCTAAAAAAATAAAATAAAATAAAATAACATTAACACTGGTTATCAACCAGGCAGGATTTTGGTCCCCAGGGGACATCTACCCACGTCTGGAGACAGTTTTGGTTGCTATGTGGGACGAGGGGTGTCAATGACATTTGGTGGGTGCAGGGTAGGGGCGCTGCTAAATATCCCACAAGGCACAGGGCAGCCCTTCACAGCAAACCACTACCCGACCCAAAATTTCAACAGTCTTGGTCTTGAGAAACCCTACTTTCTATTCTGAAAATAACTTCACAGCAATAGAAATACTCTTCCAGTGCGTAGCTGTATCGTGGTTAATTCAAGCGGTCTTCTACTGGTGCTCATTTGAGATGTTCCCAATTTTTATTCTCATAATAAATGTGAAAGGAGCCTGGTACCCATGTCTTTCCATACTTTGGCTAACATGTATTCGGGCTCTAGAACTGGGATTGCTGGATCAAAGGGTAAGTGCTTCCGTAATTTTCTTAGGTATTTCCCAATTTCTCCTCCTCAAAAGTTCTATCATGTTGCATTCCCATTAGAATATATGAGAATGACTGTTTTGCGGAGCCTTGCCAACAGAATTACGTGTTAAGACTTTTGGATTGTCTGCCAACCTGACAGATGAGAACTGACATCTCAGTGTAGTTTTAATTCGTCTTTCTCTTATTAGGAGATTGAAGAGTCTTTTCATATATTTATTTAGGAACCATTTGCATTTGTTTATGTTCATCAATTTATAACAGCTCATTCTTCTGTGGGTCACATGGCATTTTCCTTTATTTTTGGAAACTTGGTGATATAAATTGCAAATACGTTTTTAATTTTGTATTTTTTTTTAGTTTGCTCATGATGATTTTATATCCATCTTTTCTCTTCGTGTCTCTGGAGTTTAAGTCACACTTTGGAACATTTTCTGCGCTTCCAGGTTGAACACACCCATTTTTAAAATAGCATTTTTATGTTTCCTTTTCACTCATTTACATCTCTAATTCATTCGGAATTTTCCCTGGCATATTATGTGAGAAATGGATCTACTTCTATTTTTTTTCCATATGGAGCTCCATTTATTTCAATGTCGCTTTTGAGAAGACCATCACTTCCCGCTGATTTGAGGAGCCAGCTTTATTGTCTACTAAATTTACACGTGTATGTGCAGTTAGTGTATTTCTGAATTTTCCATTCTGTTCCACTGATTGATCTGTCTTGTCATTCATCAATGTCAAAATGTTTCAGTTATAGAGGCTTTTGATGTTTGGAAAGCTAGGCCTTATTTTTGTTCTTTTCCAGGTTTTCCTGGCTTGTTATTGTTCTGAATGAACTTATGTAGTACTTAACTAAATTAACTTGATAGTATTTTTTTTTTTTTGAGACAGTCTCTCTATATCACCCTCAGTAGAGTGCTGTGAAGTCACAGCTCACAGCACCCTCAAACGCTTGGGCTTAAGAGATTTTCTAGCCTCATGATAGTATTTTTAATTGGAATTATGCTAAAAAGTATAGGTTAACTAAATGAGAAGTGACTTATTTTTTATGTAGTCTTCCTATCCAAGAATGTGGTTTTCTTTTCTCATTTGTTTAAATCTATCATTTTGTTTTTCTGGGAAGTTATAGTTTTCCTTAAATAGTGTTTGAATACTTTTTAAAGTTTATGCATGTTCAATCCTAATGGGACTTTCTTTTCTAGCATATCTTTTCACTGTCATTTTTTTGGGATGGGGCTACTGACTTTTGTATGTTAAATTTACAATGTTTTATTTTGCTAAATTTCTTATCATTTATAACAGTTTTTCTGTTCACTCTTTTTTTTTTTGATCCTAAATTTGAAGACCACTCTTTCAAGATATCAGATATGTAATTATGTTGCATATGAACAGAGATAATTTTACCTTTTTTCTTTTTTTAAAGGAAATGCAAGTTTCACTTTTTAAAATAGATTTTATATTTATTTTTTATTTTAGAGATGGGATCTTGCTGTGATGCCCAGACTGTATTCTGAGTCCTGGGCGCAAGTGATGCTCCTGCCTCAGTTTCCTAAGTAGCTGGGACTACAGATATACCACCATGCCCAGCTACCTCTTTGTTTGTAATTCTTATGATATGAATTGCTTTTGTTTGTCTACTTATATTAGCTAATAAAGCACAACATTAAATAGCAGTGAACATAATGATGCTCTTGTCTTATTCCTGACTAATAAAAAAACCACTACTGGGTGGCGCCTGTGTCTCAAAGGGGTAGGGCGCCAGCCCCATATGCTGGAGGTGATGGGTTCAAATCCAGCCCTGGCCAAAAACTGCAAAAAAAAAAAAAAAAAAAAAACCTCTACTGATTCTCCATTAAATAATATGCTAGTGTTCAGCTGCATTCCAGACAATTATTTACTTTTTAAGATAAATACCAGCAGATCATACTTATCTATATAAATAGCGGCACGATCACGCACTTTGGTAAGTGTGTTTGTTTTAAGAGAGACAAGGGTAGTGCCACCACCTCTGTACCAGAATGACTTGCTCTGACATGGGACAAGCTGTGTCCTGTAGTTTGTGGTAGGAAAAGGTTGAGAAATGTGTCAGTGGAGTTTGGGGACCTGTTTTTATTTCTTCTGTATTTGAAAAACCACCCTAGATTCTTTGAATGTCAATTATTTCCTTTAAAAAGTTCAAGTTAACTTAGTCAAGATGCTCAAATATTTGACTTCAGTTATATTAACAGAATAAAGGAAAAAAAGTCTTTCCAGCCAGCAAGCCTGCCCTGACCTTCATGAAGTTTCAAAGCTTGCCTCTTTCTGCTTGCTTTGTCCTGAACCCAATCTACAGTCAGAACAAGTGTTTCTCTGTAAAAAAAGTCTTCCTTCTCCTCCTTTGCTTTTTATTTCCCACAGTTGGGGCCATTTGTGAGCTCCTGAACTAATAAACAAAGCAAAGTAACTCTCAGAGATGTTGTGTGCAAAATGGTAATTGAAATGCCTAAAGAAGTACAATGAAATCACAGCAGAAGGGAAACTTCATAGGAAGTCTCCACAGAGCTGGTTTCCAGGCTGCCCAGCACAAACTCCCGGGGCTTTGGGGTTCATCTAAGCTAAGCCTGGGCAGAAGCCAAGCTCTGCTTTACAAAGGCGCTTGGTATGAAGCGTCCGTGGTGGGAGCTGTGGGGCAAAGGCTCCATCTTTTATTAGAGCCAATTAAGCCCTAAATTACTGACATTCTCTTCTGTCTCTGCTGGTATTTTAAAACCTTATTTAAAACATCCTATAGTTGTGATTTCAAGGGGGAAGCCACTTGCACTCTCCTCATGCTTGCTTGGTTTATAGATTATAAATCTGTACCACATTCATTTTTAAGGCACTATTATCCCTAATTTACCCATGGGGAAAAAAAGAGAACCAAAGAAGTTAACAGATATGCCCAAAGTCACAGCAAGGCCAGGCTGAAAACCAGGTCTCCCAGAGCCCGTTGTGTTTTCATTGCACACACCATTTCCATGTGCATTTAACTTACGTATACATAAAATGAGTATGTAATATCTATCACGCATGATGTGAGCAAACATTGTATATTTTGCCATAGAGAAATCCTAATTTATAAAATAGACAAACGTTTCCACCCTCATTTCAGGAACATTAATCACGGGATTATCTGAAATAGAAAGTTCCTTGCTGCTTTTAAAATGGGAATCCATTTTCAAAAATTGATTTCCCCATACGTTGGCAGGCATAGATCTATTATGAAGAGTAAAATTTTATCATTTTTTTAAAAATAGAAACTCTCCCATCTTAAGAGTTGGCTTGCTGCCTTATTTTATCTATATACAGTTATAATTGTTCCATCAAATACACAGGGAAGATTTGGACCATTGCATTTTTCACCTGCTAAGAGGCAAAGGATACTAAAGAAGGCGGAGATGTTCTGTGGAGGTTCCTTGATCAAGAGAATCTTACAGCAGCTTTAGCAAAAGAGATTTGGTTGTTTTTCCCCCGTTTCTAAGCAGGTTCAGAGCAAAGGGAAAGGATAAGAGAAAGTCCAATTTTTCAAGGTGAACCTTGAAAGGCAGCAGTACAGTTAGGAATTCCAAATCTAACGCTTAGAGACAGAGGAGGAATAGAATCCTCAAAGCAGAGAAGGTCAAGGCAAACCCAACCTGAGGACTGGCAGTCACGGTTGTCCCAGCCCAGCACATGCAGACCTTTCTCAGAAAGACTGTGGCCAGCCTCAATAACCTGCCTCTGTGGGATATGAGGATTCTGAAGATCACTGGAAGATATTTTTAATCTCAGGGTTGGCTGTGGAGCACACAAATAACAAGCTGATTTTCCTGTCTTTAGAAATCACAAGCATAACCTGAACAAGAAAAACATAATAAAATCATGAAATTGCACACCAGGAGTTCTTAAATCAAATCAATGTAACTTTTAGGTTAATTTGGGTTATGGGTTTCTGTAGTATATTTCATTAATAACAATAAATGGCACCCATTTATTTTATAGCTAATTGTAAGTTAATGGAGAAACATGTTAATAAAATGTGTATGTGTACAGCACATGACAGATTCCTAGAACCTTCTGATAATTTTTTATTTCATTCTTACGAAAACTCACGAGCACCTGAGGTCTTATCCCTATGATGCAGAACGAACAGCCTCCAAGAAAGAGTGAGCTCCCTTCTGTGGTAAGAGACAGTAGTTGGGTAAGTGCCAACTTGACCTTGGGTTACCGGACTGTGGGTCAGTGCTGCTTCCATGACACCAGACGCTTTCACTCTGAATTAAATTACATAGTTTGTATACATAAATATTTAGGAGAAAGTTCCTGGGATGGTATCTAATTTTGAGAAGGGAGAGGTGGGTTTCTATCTCTTGATGTGTGTATAATATACCTAAGAGGCCTAACCCGTCTATGCCTCTGTGGAAAATGAGTGTAATAATAACAACTGATTTAACCACTCCTTTGTTACAGAGAAATGAAGTTTGAGAATGTGCCTTGTTAGTTTATTATGCACATATCAGGTGTTATCTATGTATTTTCATCCGTTGACCTTAGGAAGAGCCGTGTTCTAGATGCGTGTGAATTTGCTATGATGCTGCAATAACTCAGATTGTTCTGGCAGATGTATGGGGAAAGTTATGAAAATTTATAATTTCTCAGCCTTGGTAAAGTGTGTCTCTGGGGCCCAAATGCTCAGTAGGTTGAAGAAAGAGCTATAAGGTTGAGGCATTCTGCTCCTTATCGGGCTATGTGGCTACATGTCAAACATTCTGACGGCCACTAGGGGCATCATGTTCCCCCAGCAGCTATCTTCAAGACAGTCTCCCTTGTAATTGGGAGGATTACGTGCGTTTCTTTTCCTGCCTTAGGACACACATTGGAGAGTTCATCTGGCCTTTGAGAGGTTGCACAGCGCAGTGCAGTGATTTTCAACCAGTGTGCTGGGGGGTGCGGTGAGAGGATCTTAGTTGCCCCATGAAAATTTTCAAAAATCATTAGTTAAATTATTTTCAAAAGAAGTTCACAGGATGGGGAGAAAAGGGAACAATTCTACACTGCTGGTGGGAATGCACACTAATACGTTCCTTTTGGAAGGATGTTTGGAGAACACTTAGAGATCTAAAAATAGACCTGCCATTCAATCCTACAATTCCTCTCTACTAGGTATATACCCAGAAGACCAAAAATCACACTACAACAAAGACATCTGTACCAGAATGTTTACTGCAGCCCAATTCATAATTGCTAAGTCATGTAATAAATTGTGGTACATGTACACCATGGAATATTATGAAGTCGGAAAGATAGAGACTTTACTCTTTCATGCTTACATGGATGGAGCTGGAACATATTCTTCTTAGCAAAGTATCTCAAGAATAGAAGAAATAGTATCCAATGTACTCAGCCCTACTACGAAACCAATTTATAGCTTTCATATGAAGACTATAACCCAATTATAGCTCAAAAAGAAGGAGAAAGGGGAGAGGGAGGGGAGGGAAGGGGTGGGGGAGGCAGGGTGGAGGGAGGGTAATTGGTGGGATCACACCTACGGTGCATCTTACAAGGGTACACATGAAATTTACTAAATGTGGAATATAAATGTCTTAACACAATAACTAAGAAAATGCCGTGAAGGCTATGTTAACCAGTTTGATGAAAATATTTCAAATTGTATATAAAACCAGCACATTGTATCCCATTATTGCATTAATGTACACAGTTATGATTTAATAATAATAAAAAAAGAAATTCAAAGCACAATAAGTATACTCTTTTTTTTTTTCAACATAATTTAAGTTTGTCACAGAAGTTTAACTATAGGTTCATAAAAAGGGTTGAAAAACACCAGTGTCCTGGTTGAGAGAGCAGGTTCTGGCATTCAACTGCCTGGATCTGAACCTATGATATACTGAAGCTAATTAGCCCTGCTTTACCCCTATTTCTTTATTTATTAAAAAGGGATGACAACAGTAAATTAGTTCCCTATTTCTACCCTAAGAAGTTACCACCCACTTAGAAGTTTAAAACACTGATTATCTCACAGTTCTGTGAGTCACAGTCGGCAGGGACAGATTCCTTTCTGGAAGCTCACAGGCTGAATCTGCTCCACGCTCACTCAGGGTGGGGACCAAATACACCTCCCTGTGGTCAGAGGTCTGGGGTCCCCGTTTCCTTGTTGGCTGATGGCTGGGAACCTCTCTCAGCTCCTTAAGGCTGCTCGCATTCCTTGCCACACTGTCTCCTCCATATTCGAACTAGCAACGATGCCCCAAGTTCTTCGTACACTACTTCCCACCTCTGACGTCCCCTTTGCTGCCTTTACCGAAGGACTCATGAGATGAGCCCGGGCCTGCCTGAGTGTTCTGGGATTCTCTTCCAATCTTAAGATCTGAAACCTTAATTACACCTGCAAAGTCCTTTTCGCCATCTAACATATGAGGGCTGTCGGGAACACATCCAGCCATGTAATATGAAAAATAGAGACATACATGGCTGGATAATGTCCAGACAGCCCTCATCGACAGTCACAGATTCCCAAAGATTAGGACATCTCCTTGGGAAGCTGAAGGAGAGCCATTTTGCCCACCACAAACAGTATCTGCCTCACCAAGTAACCGTGAGCATTAAATGAATTTGTTTTTGAGGATGAATATATGTAAACACTTGGGTTTTTAAAAATCTTTTTCATCCACTTCAGTCCATTATAGTCATTATTCCATTATTCTTTCTGATGTTAAAATTATTCCTTTTTTTTTTTTTTTGCAGTTTTTTTGGCCGGGGCTGGGTTTGAACCCACCACCTCTGGCATATGGGGCTGGCGCCCTACTCCTTAGAGCCACAGACACTGCCCAAAATTATTCCATTTTTGACTGGTGGAAGCAGTTGAAGCCAGCTGGTGCCTCTTATCACCTTTCCACATAATTCCATAAATGTTTTCTGGCAGGGAAACACGATCCAGGCTCCTCTCCAAACCTGGAGTTAGCTATTTCTGCAAGGAATCCTGGTTCCTTCTTTCCATGGTAAATGGCATGTATGCACCAAAGCCTGGGTCCTAGGGGTAGAAGTCCTCTTAAAATGGTTTTGCAGCACTCCCCTGTTCGAATGAGTGGGGAGCCCATTCTCCTTGGCATTCATTATTCCGGCTCTTTTGGACCTCTGGTTCCACTGGGACACTCCCTGTTCCTCCCCTTCTTGTTACAGCCTTGCCGCTTGTGACTCCTCCGCTCCTCTCCAGCCAGACACTGCGGGCAGCACCACCGCCCCCTTCGAACCTTCCTCTCTGGGCCACACTCACTTGCTCACGTCTGGGTTCTAAGACGTCAACAAGGAGAGAAGACTTCTGCAGGACTGAAGGACGGTGGCACCTTCCCCCCCTCCACTGATTATTACAGAAAAAAAAATTCTTGAAGGAGGTTAATACTGTCCAATGCTTCGGTAAATAAACTTTGTCTCTTTATTAACCCACAACAACGAGTTGCTTTAGAACACTCTAGAAACCCAGGTGCCAATGCTGGGGAGCCTATTAATAATAATGGTCCCTCTGGTCATTATTATTCTGGTTTCCTATGAAAAATGGGTGATTATATGTTGAAATTTTTAATTATAGTTGCCAGCTGATGGAAATGTGTTAAGAAGTTAGTTTATCTTAATCATTACTAGGCTACATACTCATTTTAAGATCTGACAAAAACTATGGGCTTTCTCTCTGGAGAAATACCCATGAATGCCAAGATTTATTAAACAATTTATTGGTATTCCAATGCCTTGTAGAATGTCTAAATATCTTGGAGACAGAAATGCACGATTTGCTTTTGCATTTAGTTCATCTGAATCTTTATAACTTGAAATCCACAGGACCTTCTTACATTCTATGCCCACACTAGGGAATCTCCCTAAAGAACCGATGTTTATTTGTCATCGGAATTGTAGCTCTGAGGCACAAAACTCCTGTGAGAGTTGGGAGAACAGGACAAAACGGAAGATGAAGGAAGGGTTTTCTTGTAGATGCAGAATCAGTGAGGTTCTGATTTATTTGACATTTGTGAAGTCAAGTTCAACATGTTGTTTATGCTGATTGGAAGCCTGTGTCATACCATGTTTTATGATTCCAAATGAACAGAGGAGAGAGAGTTCCCACAGGAAAACTGCACAGGTGCTTTGGGGGCTACAAGACATTTATTCAGCTATATGGTAAAGGGTATCTGTTTGATGGTAGAATCATTAAGTTGCAGTTGCCTACGACCATGGTTTTGGTGCATGCTTCAGTGATTTGCAACAGAAATCTACGGTGCTTTTTATTTCTCAAAACATCCTTTGGTAAAAAATGTCCTTGACATGGAGGGTGCTGACTAATTCAGAGAGTAGTTTCTCTCACCACAGCAGGGAAGACGCACTTGAATGTGAGACCCTGGGATTGGCAGGGACTGGGGAGGTGGGCAGGCCCCAAGATAGCTCAGTAGACAGAGTAATGGTTTTCTGATGCTAACAATGATGACAGGAGTTTATACTTAACTTTGGAAAGTGTTAATTCTCACTTCTTAAGAGGGTCATGGCTCTGGAGACACCGAGTGACTTGATGCTTTTGACAAGAAAATCTCTTGACACCTTTTATTAATGTCCTTATCTTGGCCCTACCAGAGGGCACCTCCAAGTTCAGCCCAATTCTGAACTTCTATGGAGATAAATCTTACTGTACACTAGTTTGAAATAAAATCAACAAAATCAAGACTTGAGCAATGTGCACATCCCAAGTCTTGCAATGTATGTTCCCATATTATTGTTTTAAAATGAGCTTATCAGTCACTAGATTTAAAACTCTGACTCACTGTGATCGTAATGTCTAGCACCTAGTATACTTCTTAGAATATGGTATGAACTAAAAGAAAACTTGTAGAACAAATGCTCTTTAATAATTCTTTTTTTATTAAATCATAACTGTGTACATTAATGCATTTATGGGGTACAATGTGATGATTTTATATACAATTTGGAATGCTTCCATCAACTGGTTAACATAATTTTCACCTCATTTACTTAATTGTTGTTAAGACATTTATACTCGACTCTTAATAGATTTGACATGTACCCTTGCATTATTCACAATAGGTGAGGTCCCGCCAATTAGCCTCCCTCCGCCAGGCTTTTCCCCTCCCTTCTCCTCACCCTCCTCTTCCCTCCTTCCTTCATTCTGGACTATAGCTGTGTTTTATCTTTCATATGAAAGTGTGGGTGATTATATATTGGTTTCACAATAGTACCGAGTACATTGGATACTTTTTTTTCCCATTCTTGAGATACTTTACTAAGAAGAATATGTTCCAGCTCCATCCATGTAAACATAAAAGAGGTACAGTCTCCATCTTTTTGTACGGCTGCATAATATTCCATGGTGTACATATACCACCATTTGTTAATCCATTCATGGGTTGATGAGCACTTGTGCTGCTTCCATGACTTGGCAATTATGAATTGTGCTGCAATAGACATTCTGGTGCAAATATCTTTGTTGTAAAATGATTTTTGGCCTTTTGGATATATACCTAGTAGAGGAATTGCAGGATCGAATGGCAGGTCTACTTTTAGTTCCCTAAGTGTTCTCCAAACTTTTTTCTAAAAGAAGTGGATTAGCTTGCATTACCACTAGCAGTGCAGAAGTGTTCCCTTTTCTCCACATCCATGGCAACATCTATAGTTCTTGGATTTTGTTGTGTTTTGGGCTACTCTTACTGGAGATAGATTATATCCCAAAGTGGTTTTAATTTGCATTTCTCTGATAAGTAAAGATGATTAGCATTTTTTATGTGTCTGTAGGCCATACGCCTGTCTTCTTCAGAGAAGCTTCTGTTCAAGTCTCTTGCCCGCAATGAAATGGGATCGCTTGTTATTTTCTTATTAATTTGAATTCTCTGTGGATTCTGGTTATCAAACCTTTGTCAGAAACATAATCTGCAAATATCTTCTCCCATTATGAGGGCTGTCAGCTTGCTTTACTTATTGTGTTCTTGACTGTGCAGAAACTTTTTAGTTTGATCAGATCCCAGTAGTGTATTTTTGGTGTTGCTTCAATTGCCCAGGTCCTCCTCATAAAATATTCTCCCAGGCCAATTTCTTCAAGTGTTTTACCTGCACTCTCTCCAAGTAGCTTAATAGTTTCATGTCTTAAGTTTAAATCTTTATCTGGTGAGAATTTTTGTTAATGGTGAAAGGTGGGGGTCTAGTTTCAGTCTTCTACAAGTCGCCAGCCAGTTCACCCAGCACTTTTGTTAAACAGAGAATCTTTCCCCCAATTTATGATCAAACTTTTGATCAAACTTCAAAACATAAATTGTCTTATCAAGATCATGTTGTTTGTCTTATCAAAGATAAATGATGATAAGTGGCTGGGTTCATTTCTTGGTTCTTTATTCTGTTCTATACATCTATCAGGTCCCAATGACATTTTAAAATAAAAGTTTCACTGGTAATTTGTGGTTGTTGTTAACATGAATCAGTGGTGTGCTTTGAAAAGCTAGGATCCTCTCCATGTAGCTACACTAAATAAATAGCATCTGCCATTCATTCACTCATTAAAGGAATATTTAATTTTTTAAACATCTATAACATTCTGAGTACACTGAATATCATATTTTATTTAACCGATATGGAACTCTGGAAAGAAATCTAAAATGAATATGGTGCCGTGCTTTATTTATATGTCATATTTTACTCAACATATGTCTCATGTCTTTAAGTGGCACTAAAAAGTTGAGGTTGGGTAATACTAAGACATAGCTAATTTTAAAGACCGGATTTAAATTCATATTGAAAGTGAATTGATACAAAGACTTAGCGGTCCTTCAGGTGGGTTGTTTGTCTCCGTCCTGGGGACGTGCTTTCAGGTTGTGTGGTTGTACAGGACCTCAGCCATGAGGTCCTTTGTATGTGTCTATATTTTAGTTCTGAAAATACCCAGAAGCAGTGTGGCTTCAGGCAGGTGATTCTATAATTACTGTCACAATTTTGAGGGTGAACAGGGATCTGACAGTGCTAGCCCAACAGGTGCAATGGGCTCATAAAGGCAACTGGCTTGTGTGGTCAGAGGCGGGAGGGTCAGGGGTTATTGGGCACTGACTGCCTCATCACGTGCAAGACCCGTCCCCTTTCCAGGGCATCCCTTTGATGGAAGGGAAAGGAAAGGGGTTGTACTAAAAGGAAACCTGTTGTTTCCTTCAAATTCTACCACCCTATCATTACAAATAGACTCAAAGGAATCTCATTATAGTTTTGAAACAGTTTCAAACTAAGAGGCAGCTGGCTAAACAAGCAGTGAACTACTCCCCTCTCCCCCTTTTAAACTGGCTCGTTGCAGAAGCTTACCTCCTATTTAGAACAAACCAACATTTGCTTGCTTTAGGCTTTGCAAATGTCATCTTCACGACCTGAAGCGTGATTTTGAGAAGGATGCTGGTGATGCGCTTGGGCTCAATAGGGAAAAGGACCTTGATTAATTAGTGGTGTCTTCTGGGGTCCTGGGAACAAGAAAACAAAGCAGGGGGAGAGAGTGGGCTACAGCCTATACAAGTATGCCATAACCAGCCCAGGTCTCTGGTGCTAAAAAATAAAATGAGGCAGACATCCTCTCACATTTAGGGCAAGTCTGCCCCAGGTCGACACTTAATACTGTGTTATTCTCACTTAGGAAATGTTCTGAGCCACGTGAAGGGCCCGGAGGTCTTTTCCCCCCGCAGGCTCTCACTGGCCTTTCACACACTCTCGGGGTGAAGTACAGTGTCACAAAGCGCCCTTGACCCCTGATGCATGTAGAATCACAAATGATCTCAGGGCCAGCGTGCAGCCAACAGCGGTGTTTGTTTGTTTGTTATGAGACAGAGTCTCACTCTGTCACCCTGGCTCACAGCAACCTCAGTCTCTTGGGCTCAAGCAATCCCCTTGCCTCAGCCTCCCCAGTAGCTAGGACTACAGACACTGGGCACCATGTCCGGCTAGTTTTTCTATTTTTAGTAGACTCAGAGGTCTCACTCTTACTAAGGCTGGTTTGGACTCTTGAGCTCAAGCAATACACCTGCCTCGGCTTCCCAGAGTGCTGGGATTACAGGCGTGAGCTGCTGCCCTAGCCCCATCAGTGTTTTTAAATGTAGGGGATTCCTCTGTGCTGTCAGGATAAAGAACTGTGGTGTAGAGGCAAAAACAGGAGAAAGGAGTTGGGGCACCCACACCCCAGCCCTTGTTCTTTGCTAAGCCTGTGTGACCTTGGATAGATTGCTTAGCTTAGCTTAGTCTACAAAATGAATTTGGACTCTAGACATTTCTTAGCTATAATTTTCTGTGAGTAAAAAAAAAAGGAGAAGGTGAAGAATATCATGGCATATTAACTCAGATGATATAAATGTCCTCCCCTTTGTAAATTCAGGGACGCTAACTCCACTGTCAAAGAGACAAATCTACAGTAATGATCGGAAAACAAACTCGAATCATGTTTCACACATGAACAATCACAGCTTCTTGGAAGAGGCAGCTAAGACATACGATACCATTGACAGAATCCTTTTTCTAGACTGTTCTCTAAAATGATTTCTTTAAATACTAGAAGTCCATGAACATAATTAACTTCTTCTTATACACTGTTTTCTTTGCTTGCACCCCAAATTTAGCCGTTCGTTCAGTACTCCTGCTATTCAGTAATTTAACATCTCACCTGCGTGACAGCAACATTTGTTCCATCGGTGACCTCCACGGTCAGATTATAGATGGATCTCTGCTCTGCATCCAAAGGCTTTGCGATGACAATTGTCCCAACACCCTTCTCTGCGTCAAAAGAGCTGTCAAAATTCCCCCCTGACGAGTTCACAGAAATAACACGAAATTAGCACATCGCAGAAGTTACTACAGGTATTAAAGCATATATCTTTAAAGGGAGCTCTGATATAGAAATATTTTTTAACAGGCATCCCTATGGCTCAATTTTGTACACCTTAAATGGGACCTCTTTATTCTTCGCTTAATTTATATTTCAAAATACAGCCTCTACAATGCGTAACAAAAGTCATAAAAAAGGAATGCATTGCAAAGAAAATTCTTGGCAGTGATGTTACAGCAGTGAAGCATAAATTGACTCCAGAAACTATTTAGAAACCTGAAGACCCTCTAACCCCTTGTGGCTTCTGTAGAAATTTGTAGTCTTTTTTTTGGTTTTTCCAAAGTAGATTAAATTCTAACAAAACAAATAGTTATTCTAACTAAACAACTATTATTCACAAAATGAGAAGACAAAGTCTATTTCAGGATTGATGGTAAAGATTTGGCTGGTGTAATTCAGATTCCCTCATTTAGATGTCAGAAATAAAATTACAAATTCTGGGAAGAAAAAGCAAAAAACATTTTAATTTCATATTAAGCATTCTATATCTGCAAGTGGTATATTTTTAGAATTGTTTTCTGCCGTCTTGGCAGTGGGAATTATTTTTCTTCTAACGAAGTTGAAAATTTAGGAAAGACTCACGAAATAAAATTGAGAAAGAAGGAGAGAAAACAGGGCAGTGCATGTGGCTCAACGGAGTAGGTTGCTGGCCCCATATGCCGGAGGTGGTGGGTTCAAAACCAGCCCCAGTCAAAAAAAAAAAATTAAGAAAAGGAAGTAAAGAAAACAACAGCTTATGTGACACTAACTTATAAAACAATTTTTTTTTTTTTTTTGAGACAGAGCCTCAAGCTGTCACCCTGGATAGAGTACTGTGGCATCACAGCTCACAGCAACGTCCAATTCCTGGGCTCAAGCGAGTCTCCTGCCTCTGCCTCCCAAGTAGCTGG
>CAUYON010206615.1:0-43038 GCA_963573935.1 Arctocebus calabarensis | reverse complement strand
TCGACATAACGTTCATGAGATTTTCTCATTTACTGTGTGAAAACATTTGTGTTCTGCATTTAGTAGGTTTCTCCTGACCCTTCAAAGATGCACCTCAAGTGTGATCCCACCCTTTATCCTCTCTCCCTCCACCCTCTCCCTCTCCTTCCCTCCCTCTCCCCTTTCCCCCGTCTTCTTGTGCAACAGTTGGGTTGTAGCCTTCACATGAAAGATATAAATTTTCTGTGTTAAGACATTACTATTCTACACTTAATAGATTTGACATGTACCCTTGTATGTTTTAAAGGCTATACAGCTAAAAAAATAAGGATGTGCTCGCTTTAGAAGATATTTTGATCAGTTAACAATTAACAATATGACATTCATCATTGATTTAGCCAGCATGTGATGGAATACCAATAGCTGAGCAGCATTTGGCATATGTAGTTTTGTGCCTGGCTACATAACGAATTTCCTTTCTTACATGGGTAAGTTATTTAACTTTCTAAAGCCTCAGTTTATTTATCTGAAAATGAGTAAAATTATGTCACTAACTTCATAAGACAGGTGTGTATAGTAAATGAAATAGTCTCATAAGGCACTTAATTTAGGAGTCAACATATTTAGAAAATTGAACTTGTCATTTCCCCCTCTCAATCCTCTCTGTCTTAATTAATGATATAAATATCCACCTAGTGGTCCTAGTTAGAATTTTTTCATTCATTCTAAATTCTTCTACCATTAGTCTCCAACCACAGTAATGTCATTTATACTGCCTATCTTGAATCTGCCCCTTCTTCTTCATCCCCACAGCTACTACTTTAGTTCAGGTCCTTATCGCTCTGTCCTGGATTACTAAAAGAACCACCCAATTAATTTGAAAGTATTTTTTAGATTCCAGATTTCCTTTTGGAAGATCCGTTAATAAAATTTTCCTATAAATGTTTAAATATTATATTTATCTTTTGCTAAAATTCAGAGTTCATGTCGCACCCCCAAATATATGCCATTATTTCCATTTTATGGATGATAAAAGAATCTCACAAGAGTTTAGGTAACTTACTGAAGTTTATACAGTTAAGTCACAATGGAAGTGTCATTGGGACATTATAGAAAATAAGAAATATGAAGGAACGTAGAGAAAATGTGATTTTATAAAACAAATTCTTGAAGAGGTCAACAAATGACAGCACGTTTTTGTATAAGTTATGTTATTTCTGTATAAATATATCAGTCATATTCTTATAATCTTGCTTATATATTATACATCACAGCTAAGACATAGTGTAGCAAAATGATCAACAAAACACGTTAAAAATTTTTTAGTAAAATTCACAACAAAATAACTGATCTAAGATTATTGCACAGAGAAATAGATAAAATTGCAGCTCCTTCTTGGAGGTACAGCTCCCCTGGCTCCATCAAAGGCTACATTATTATAAATGATATTGCATGATTAGGATTAAGGTTTGATCAATTCTTTCAAAAAGAAAAATCTGATCATCTTCCTCTTCGGTTTCTAATGGGAGAGAGGGCTCATTCCCCTGCAGTAACCTCAAACTGTTCTGAGAAACATGAAAAAATTCTGACTCCATGCCATCCTGCTGGCTTGATTCAGCTGTGTATTAATCAATTGCATTAGGGTATTAATGCATCTTGACCTTGAACATTCACATCCATTTACTTATACGTAAGGCAGCTGGTACAGGACACTATGACCTAGATTAAATCACAGGGGCCAGTTCTAGGCATCCATTCCATTAAGATCTCATATTGATAAAGAAAAGAATAGACAAATAATAATATATAAAATAAATTTTGAGTTAATTAGATTTCTATGGAACTGTGCAGCAGTTTTGCCCTCTACAAAACACAAATGATGTCTAATATAGAATACTAAGTGTGTTTAACTCAATTCAACATTTATTGATGCCATGGAAGATTAAAGATAAAAAGGACAGATTCTCTGCCACCAAGGTTAATGTAGGGATAAGGAATAAGGTGAGTATTTTGGTAATTAATAAAAAACCCATGGGCCAGTTTGGTTGGATTGTGAGGAATTGATTAGTATAAAATAAAGCTATGAAATGAGTTTTACTAGAGAACTTTAGTAAAATTAAATTGATATTTTGCATTGCCTACATGTATGATAACATTAAATGACATGTATCAGAGATGTTATTTTCACATTTAATGTTTAATAAATTGGAAATAATGTATAATTCTGTGACGACTTCCCAGAAGTCAGCATTGTAAAGAGCACATTTACAAAGGGAAAACTCAGGATGTTTATATAATGTCTCTAAACCACATATTACATGCCATATTCAAGGGGAAAAACTAAAAAATTATTCTAATTTGGCAGTAGTTTTAAAATCACTCTTGGTTTCCTTAATATCAATCTGCACAAGATTCTGTCAGGTCTAAAAGGAGAGGCAATTTCTTCTTATTTACTCATAAACCATAGCTCAGCCGGCTGTCACTCTATCACCATACTGATGTGAGAAGAGGCATTGGGAACACAGCTGCAAAGACGCAGAGCATACATAAGACACCATAGACTACCAGAATGAGAGAGGGAAATATGGAAAAGAGTGACTAAATTGTATTGGCTCCAGGGGCAGTTGATTTGGCTAGGCAGCTTATATTAAAATAATGAAAGAAAAAAATGTGTAAAGCATTAGTTTCAGACTATTTGGACTTGTTAATAACATAGGCAAATTGTCTTTGTTTCAGAAACTCTAAGAGGTTTCTCTTTAAATAAATGAGACTATAATACAATAGAAACATTAGTAAACTTTCCTTAATAGCTAGTGTATTGCCACATCCAAATGTTTACCTTCTAATTTTAGGGAGAGAGTTTTGACATTTAAAATCTGTGACAAAAAATGCTGCAATCCTCATGTACTAAGGGGTGGGGGTGGTTGTGGTTACCTGTCAAGTGTTTGGTTTCCTTAACTGTCACTGAGTTTATTGTTGACTTTCTGGTCCAAATGACAAAGTAATTTAATTCACAGTCATAGTACTGAAACTCCCAACTGGTTTATGTTTCTGGCTGTGCCAGAGGCAAGAACTGCACATAATATATAACAAAATCTAGACAATATAAAGAAGGCAGCAAGAAATAGATCAGACATGAATAACCAAGCATCATATAGGTATAAAAAAAGTTGGCCTTTTTAATTAGTTTTAACATCCATCTTTAAATTTCATTTTTAGAATATTTATGGGACATATTTTAGAGTGTTAGATGCATTTATAATTATATAGCTTGAATCTTCATACTGTTAAAGCATTATATGTACCAATTTACATATGAGGGAAATAAAATAGATAGATTGATAGGAATGACTACAAAAGAATTCAGGCATCCATTTCCAGCAATATAATAGAGTATATATCCTAAAAACCCTCTGATCAAACAGAAATTCAAACCTATGTTCACCAAGAAATGTTTGATAAAATAAAACAACATAATTTCATATGAATTTCTGAAGTCATAATAAAAATTAGGAAAATCCCCAGGGGAAAAAAAATGAAAGGAGAGAATAGAAATCCACAGCAATACACTGTTTGGACAATTTGCTTGTTTTTAATAAGGAAGGAGTATGTATTTGAAAGTATGATTACAGGAGATGTTGTGTTCATGGAGAGTGAGGACTTAGAATTGAAACACTTGCATAAAGCTGAGGTCCTAAAAAGTTACACCATTAGATAAATGGTGGAAAATATCTATCCATCTACAGAATGAAAGAAAAATGAAGCTCAACTAATTCATACTGGTGATTATTGAAGAATTAGTAAACACAGGCTTGCAATTTAATAGTTTTGAGGTACAAATGTATGCTACTTACAGATTCCAAAAATCTTTCTGCTGAGAAATTAATACAAAATACACAGAAAAAATGGCTGAATAAAAGCAGCCACCATACTTGCCATTCCCAAGGAAATTGAGGAAAGGTCCAGTCAGCTGCCTCCTTTTCAACCTCTCTTCATAGAAATAGTAGCATGAAAGTGCAGAGAGGCAGCTTGGGACCCTCAGAGTAGAAAAAAATAAAACAAAAACTCTTAGGAAATAAGTGATGGAAGTCTCATATAATATGTCTGGTGTCAGCATAGGGAAAAGTGGAGCACTAGAACATGACACTCTATCTGCTGGTGCTGAGGGAGCTGAGCCTTGGTCTCAGGTGCCAGCTAAAGCCAGTCTGAGCTCATGGTGTGAACTACACTGCTCTTCCACTGGAGTGAAGGGGATTTGGATTAACCTGTGACTGCCATTAGCCATACCTAGTAACTTGAAGTCAAGTGCTTCCCACAAAGAGCACAAGGGGAGCTGAACAGGAGAACAGATGGGGTGGGGCACAGCAGGCTCTGAGCTGTGAGGCAGCAGACTGAGGCTTCCTCATAGGGAGGTTCTAGTATGGATGTGACAAGCCGCATTTCTACGGGCCTCTGAGAGTGACAACTGTCAGCAGAGCTAGCACCCCAGAAGCCTTGAGGCCTGCCCAGCAGATCAGCAAACCAAGAACCACTACTTTGCTTCTGGAAGGTCCAAGAAGGGGAATGGTAAACTCTAAATCACCAGGGCCTCCAAAACTGACATCAGCCTGCTATATTTGGCAGCCAAACAGCCTTAAAATCTGCTGGGAAGCAAAGTGGAACAAGGACCTATCACTTTACTTTGACACGTCCTTCAAGGGGCGTGGAAAGCTCTGCATTTTAGGGATGTCAATACCCGCAGCAGGTCACCTGATGGGGTATCTAAATAGACTTAAGGCCTGCTGAATGGCACTAAAGTTGTCAAACAAGTTTCATTTGGTTGTCCCAGTCTCTGCCCTCCATTTCCTTATTGCTTTTTGTGAGCTGGCTAATCCAATCCAAACAAAATATCTCTTAACTTCAAGTTAGAGGCATTCGGATATTTTATTTATTTATTTATTTTTAAATTATCTTTATCATTAAATCATAGCTGTGTACAATAGTGAAAAAAATAGAAAACATATATGGGGAGGAATCAGAAAAAAAAAAAAAAACCCTGGCAAGGCAAAAAAATCAGAGGAGGAGATCAATTCTCCCAAGGGATTATAATAGAGCTAGAGTAGAAAAATCCATCTTGTAAATAACTTTCTAAAATATCAGGAATGGAATTCAGAATACGCAAGGCAAATAACAAGCATGGAATTAAAGAGAAAGTGGTAAGAGAAACCAATGAAATTAAAGACAAAGTCACCCAATAACAATAAAAAAGCTACCAACTAATGAACGTCCTGGGCCAGAAGGTTTCACACCAGAATTTCACCATACCTTCCAAGAGGAGCTCATACCTATATTTCAGAACCTATTACAAAACACTGAGAAGAAAGCAACCCTTTCTAACTCCTTCTATGTAGCAGATATCACCCTAATACCAAACCCATGAAAGGACTCAACAAAAACAAAACTACAGAGAAATATCATTAATGAATATTGACAAAAAAATTCTCAATAAAATCCTAGCAAATAGATTTCAGCAAAATAATAAAAATAAAATGATCAAGTTGACTTCATCTCAGGGATGTACGTCTGGTTTAATATATGCAAATCTATAAATGTTATCCACCACATAAACAGAAATAAAAATAAACACCATATGTCCTTTCAATAGATGAAGAAAATGTATTTTATAAAATTTAGCATCCTATTCTGATAAGAACACTTATCAAAATAGGCATAGATAGGACAGTTCTTAAACTAATAGAAGCCATCTATGACAAACCCACAGCCAATATCAAACTAAATGGAGAAAAACTGAAAGCATTTCCACTTAGAACTGGAACCAGACAAGGATATCCATTTTTGCCACTATTATTCAACACAGTGCTGGAAGTTCTAGCTAATGCAATCATCCAAGAGAACAATATCAAAGATATCCAAAAGGGACAGAGGAGGTCAAACTTTTGCTTTTTTTAAATGATATGACCTTATAATCAGAAAATCCAGAGGATTCAATCATGGTACTCCTAGTAGTGAACAATAAAGACAATAATGTCTCCAGATATAAAAATCAATATCCACAAATTAGTAGCATTTGTATAAGCCAACAACAGTCAATATGTGAATGAAATCAAAGAAATTATACCCTTCATAGTAGCTTCAATTAAAATAAAATACCTTGGAGTATACCTAACAAAGGATGTAAAAGATCACTACAGAGAAAACTATGGAAACTTGAGAAAATAAATAGTAGAAGACTTTGACAAATGGAAGAACATATCATGCTCATGGCTGGGAGGAATCAACATTTTTGAAATGTCTACATTACCCAAAGTGATCTACAGATTTAAGGCAATCCCAATTAAAGCACTAATATCATACTTCAAAGAACTTGGTAAAATAGTTCTTAATTTCGTATGGAAGTAGATAAAACCCTGAATAGTGACCATAATTCTAAAAAATAAAAACAAATTTGGAAGTATCCCATTGCCTGTCTTCATGTTGTACTACAACTCTATAATGATCATACAGGATGGCCTTGGTATAAAATATAGACATAGATTTGTGGAATAGAACAGAGAGCTTAGAGATGAAACCAGCCTCATATTGCCATTCCAAACAAAAGCATACACTGGGAAAAAGAATCCCTTTTTAACAAATGGTGCTGGGAGAACTGGTTAGCCACACATGTAAAAGACTGAAAATGGACCTGCACTTCTCACCACTTACAAAAATTAAACCATGCTGGATAAAATATTTAAATATAAGACACAAAACAATAAAATATCTGGAAGAAAGTATGGGAAAAACTATTATCAATATAGGCCTGGGAAATATTTTATGAAGAAGACCCCCTTGACAATTACAGCAATTACAAAAATAAGTGGGATCTGATCAATCTAAAACGCTTCTGCACAGCTAAGGACACAACCAACAAAGCAAACAGACAACCTTCAAAAAGGGATAATATATTTACATATTACAAATCTGACAAATGGCTAATAACCAGAATCTATAAATAACTCAAGCAAATCAACAAAGAGTTATCTATCCCATTAATCAGAACCTTCTCTAAGAAAATAGATGAATGGCCAAAAATCACATAAATTATCATCATCCCTAATCATCAGATAAATGTAAATCAAAAGTACCCTGAGATATCACCTAACCTTAGTGAAAATATCCCACATCACAAACTCCAAAGCTGCAGATTCTTGCATGGGTGTGGAGAGAAGAGAACACACTTGCACTGTTGGTGGAATTGCAAACTAATACAGGCTTTTTAGACAGAAGTATGATGACTTCTCAAAGAGCTAAAAGTAGACTTTCCATTTGATCCTGTAATCTCAGTACTAGGTATCTACCCAGAATTAAAAAAAAAATCATTTTATCATAAGGACCTTTGCACTCAAATGTGTATAGCAGCTCAATTCACAATCACAAGATTGTGGAAACAACTCAAGTGCCCTTCAACCCATAAATGTATTTTTTAAAAAAGTGGTATATGTATACCATGGTATACTATTCAGCCATAAACAAAGATGGAAATTTTGTATCTTTCATATTTACCTGAATGGAATTGAAGAACATCTCCTTAGTAAAGCATCTTCAGAATGAAACAGAAAGCATCCCATGTACTCAATACCAATTTGAAACTAGTAGATGAACTACTATAGGCCCACACAAGAGAAAAACACATTTAAATTCAAGAAGAGATAGAGGGAAAAGGGAGCAGTGTGGTAAACTCTCACCTATCAGATATCATGTAGCAGTACATGGCATACCTCCTGGGTGAAAGGCTCATTTGCAGTTCAGACTTTACCTTACAAACACAAGCAATGTATGTTCATTGTATATTACCTCATGTTAATTAAAAATAATAAAATACCAATAAAATATAATTTTGATCTGGCAATATCACTGGGAATTAAGCACTGGGAAATATGAAATTCTCAGAGCTATTGACATTCAACCTAAGCTATGCATGATTCCCACAATAACTTAAGAACAAACTCTGCTCAAAACACGTACACTAAGAAAAGAAAAATAAATCATAAATAAACAACCTAATTTTACTAGAACTAGAATAAAAGAAGAGAAATGTAATACTCATATTTGCCAAATAAAGGAAATGTTTACAGCAGAAATAAACAAAATAGAGACTAGGAAAACAATAGAAAAAAAGTCATATGGCTTACATGTAATTTCAATTAAAATTGATCCCTACATTCATATCAATGCAGGAATATTTCCTCCTTGTGAACATGGTTGTTTTGTGTTGGATTATGATGAGGAAATAGATCTTAGTGTGGATAACTATCAGTAATTCCGTGACAAATGACTCACCAAGGACAATAATCTGACCATTGGAAAGATCATAAAGAAGAAATGGTGGCTAGGTACAATGGCTCACATCTATAATCCTAGCACTTGGGAGGCCAAACCAGGTCTATTTCCTGAGTTCATGGGTTCAAGACCAGCCTGAGTCATAGTGAGACTGCATCTCTAAAAATAGCTGGGTGTTGTGGTGGGCACCTGTAGTTCCAGCTCCTTGGGAGGCTGAGGCAAGACAATTGCTTGAGCCCAAGAGGTTACTGTGAGCTATGACACTATGGAACTCTATGCAGGGTTACAAAGTGAGACTCTTTCTAAAAAAAAAAAAAAAAAGGAATGGCAAGATTAGTTGGGGAGAACCATCCAAATTGTCCCTCATATCACAGATGCCATCCAGGGGTGGGTGATGAGACAGGAATTGATAACTGTGCCTGAAAAAGGCCTAGAACCTAAAGTTATTGAGTTTGGTAAAACTATGGGAGATACAGAGAGCATTCCTTTTATTGAGGCCTTCCATCAGTTACAATTGAAGGTGAAGAAGGGGAACATTTTCACTATCCCTGTCAGTCTAATTCCTCAGCCAAGTTCAACAAGGGAACAGAAGACTAACTCCCCAGAATAGTGTCCAAGACCTAGAGGGCTTGGGTTTTCCCCAGACCTGGTTGTTTCCAAGTGCTAAGAACTTCTTGACACATCAATGAATGAGATGTTATTGATGTTCTTCCAAGTTGAACCTGAGTGAGTGATCTATGTCCATGGTGTCTAATTTATCTACCCAGTCTTTTCATTGTTACAGGAGCAAGGAGTTGTAAATTATTTTCTTTGAAGACTTGCTCTTCTTATTGACATGCAGCTGCAAAAAGTGCTGATGAAGTGGAAAGAGACAGCTGAAAGGTATGATCGCTTGCTGGAGACCAGGTTTATTGCCCTGTGGGCAAATACACCAACTTCTCAGACTCTATGCCTCTGTATTTAAAGCTCTGGAGAATTCTTCATTGGCCATCAACCACAAATTGGAAATCATTACATAGATTCAATGAATTTGGAGCCGAGCATCTCCTCAGAAGAGTCTGTGTGCTACCATGAGGCTTGGTAGAACTTCTATAATGCTTATGGAGTGCTAATTCCTAGAAGATTTGGTGTTTGAGGAATGGAAGAAAAAAATCCAAGGAAACACCTGGGTTTGGAAACAGAAAATGCTTTTCACAGGTCTGCACTTAGGAATGCAGTTGGCAGTGGTTGAATTCTCAAGAAATATGCTGGGATATCAAGGTGGTAATTCTGCAGAGTTTGACCCTGAGACTAGTCATCTCATGGTAGTATACATGCCAGAACATAATCCTGGGCAGGTGAGCAGAACCATATAACTGGGAAAGCAGAGAAAACTGTTCAGGCCAATATCTTGATCATGGGGAAACTCTAGGGAGGTACAGACTACCTGGAAAAGAGGCACCACCACAGATGTGAGGTAAATCTTGCCTTGAAAAACTATTTGGGAGAGCATGTCTTAAAGTTTGTTGTCTAAGATGTTCAAGGACAGAGAATGGAAACTGTGGGGCTGGTAGATCATCCCTTTTTGTCGGGATTCAGTAACACCTTGAGTTCTTGTCCAGATCTATCAAGTCCTCCCAATCCTACCTTGGTCTCTTTTTGGTCTAGGTGGGGTGGCTCTAGAAAGGCTGACAGCTTGTGCCCAGGGACACCTATAGTGACAGAAGTGGAAAAAGCTCTCCTGATTCTGAAATTGCTGAATTGAGATTGCCATCAATAAATCATGACTAATCTTGTAATGGATGATTCTTCAAGAAAGCCTTCAAACTTTGGTAGAGTTTACAGCTTTGATTTTAAACTCAAATTATGACACTTCCTTTACATTGTGTTTTTATTAAGATTATTTTATTGTAAGTTATGTCCCATCATGTATATTTTCTCACTCTATACCATGTACTTCCTGTTGAGTGACAATCTCCTTTATAGTTGAGTTTCTGAGATGAGAAGCAGAATGTTCACATGGGAAATGATGATGGCCAGGGATGGTAGAATGCCCCCATCAATCACTTTATTTCTCCATCAACCTTGTATCATTTTGGATTCAAGTGTGTTGCCCAATACATTCTTTCAAATGCCTAGCCCATTAAAAAATGTGCCATGGGAATTACTGAGCACAGAGAGATAATTTTAACTGGTGCTTTCAGTGCTTGGTGCTGGGAACCTAAGGGTGCTGCTTGTCACTAAAAGCAGTGAATCCAGAGACAGAATTTCTGTACTGCTCTGAGTTGTAGGCATTCTCAGTGCTAACTTTTCACTGGGCATCACTGTCTGAAAGTACTGTCAGTTTGGTATCACATGAAACAGCAAGAAGTCTATCTCTCTGAATTGTGGTTTAAAAATCTCTCTGTCTCTGACTATGATTTCTATTCCTGGAGATGGGAAACACTCCTTCTATAAAGTGGTCACTTTCAAAAGAACAAGGACTCTTTTGGGAAAACTGCCTCTAACATTCTCTCATATATAGACAGCTTTGGCTCTATTGTACTTTTTTCTTCCAGGATGGTGTTACTGTAGTTGAAATGCAATATTTTCACAAGGGAATATTAACAATCGGCATAGCTATGTGCTTACTATATTCTTGTTGGAGTCAATGTATAATCTAAATTAAGAAATAAATAATGCAGAACAAGAAATAAAAGAAATTAAAAAGACCAACCGGGGAAACAAGATAGCCACATGCAGAAGAATGAAGCAAGACCTCTATTTCTCACCATATACAAATATTAATTCAAGTTAATATTAATAAATTTCAGGTATGAAACCATAAAGATTTAGAAGAAAACATAAACAAGTCTTCTTGAGGCCAGGAATGGTGGCTCACACCTATAATCCTAAAACTCTGTGAGGTTGAGATAGGATGATGACTTGAGTTCAGGAGTTTGAGACCATTCTGAGCAACAGCAAGACCACATTTCTACTAAAAATGGAAAAATTAGCTGAGAGTTTTGGCAGGTGCTATTAGTCCCAGATACTAGGGAGAATGAGGCAAAAGGATCACTTAAGCCCAGAACATTGAGGTTACTGTGGGCTAGGCTGATGTCATGGCACTCTAGTCTGGGTGACAGAGTGATACACTGGTCTTGCCCCACTCCAATATTTTTTTAAAGTATTCTTGACCTTGGCCTAGGCAAAGTATTTATGACTAAAACCCTAAAGGCAAATAGAGAAACAACAAAAATAAATAAATGGATCTTAGTAAAGGAAATAATCAATAGAATAAATTGAAAAACTACAGAATGGAAGAACATATTATATGTCTAATAAAGGGAAAGTATAGATAATCTACAAATAACTTCAACAAATCAATACAAAATAAATAATCCTATTAAGAATTTGGCAAAATGCATGAACAGAAGCTTTTCAAAAGAGGATAGACAAATAGCCAATAAATATATGAAAAATGCTCAGGAGGAGGAGCAAGATGGCTGACTAGAGACATCTTTGTAGCCACATGTGGTGAGATTGGGGAGAAAGGATTCCAGCCCCTCTGGCTGGTGAGCTCTGATGGCCAAAATCCTTTCAGGGTTACAGGGAGGCAGAAGGAGACTTCAGGACTGCAAAAGGAGGTCAGAAGCAGTGGAGGAGCCACACAAGGGTGAGTGCTTGCCTGCCAGCAAAGGCGGTGCTGTGCTGTGGTGACAGTTCACAGATAGAGGACTGCCCTAGGTTTTTGTTTTGTTTTGTTTTGGGGGAGGCCTGGACACTTGGTTGAGTTACCTTGGTAGAGTTTGGGTGAGTGAACCAGTGATTTTTAACAGCCCAGGGGCTGGGACTGAGCCACTGAGTGGCATGGAGCTGTCATTGTTTGGCTGCAGGCTGGGTAAAGCCATTGTGGGAAAGCTTCCTTTCAGTATCTCAGACTCGCTGGGTCCTCGTGAGGGGGCAGGTTCAGGGCCCCATGAGAAGTTAGGCTGCCACTTGTGGGGAGATTTGAGAAAAACACACTTTCCTGGGAAAGCCACTGCATGACCATGGGATGTGATTTTGAAAAGTCCAGGTGTGTTTATTAAGCAAGTTGAGGAGAGCTTCAGGCACCCAACCCTGTGGGAATTGAGGGCAAAGAAGTCAGGACAATGGCATCAGGTTTCCTCAGCAAGACAGAGGCTTACAACCTACATCATATACAGCTATATAAACAGCATGAGTAGCATCTCATACTCCTGAAGATCTCCTGTTGCCCAGGAAATATGTGGGAAGATATATATGTATATTCTCCTTTAAAACATTTTTTTTCAACTTTTTCCCCTTAGATTTTTCTTTTCCTTTTTCACTTCTTCTTCTTTTCCCTTGTAATTAAATTTTTTGTTTGTTTGTTCAATAATAGGAGCTACATTTTTCGTGAGTTCTTTTCTCCTGTTATTGTTTTTTCTCCCAATTTTATTCCTCAAGTTTTTGGTCTGTTTTGTTTTGTTTTATAGTATATATTTTTTCTTCTATATTTGGTGAGGTGGGTTTTTTTGCCTGCTTAGGGTGGCAGGGAGCTCCTGATCTTGAGGGACCCAACAAACTTATGCCCCCACTTATCCCTGAGCCAGGTTCAACTCACCAGCCCTGGTGCATGTGGCTGGTGCCCTAACCACCGACTATGGGTGTCAAGCAATATTTTTTTTTTCTGTATCCAAGTATAAGTGGGTGTATTTTTTATTATTAATTTCTAATTTCATTGAAGTGAGATATGAGATAATCTCTTGTATAGCAGGTTTTGTCACTGAAATTGTTGAGACTTTTTTGATAGTATGGCCTAGTACATATTCAGCATTTCATATTCAATGTGTGTTTGAGAAAAGTGTGGGTTTTCTCACTATAGGAAGATTCTCTGTTGTCATGTAACATTTGTCTATTTCCTTACACACATACCCTAACATATCCTAACATCCAATATGAATTGTTCTAAAACAATTATATTAGATGAAACTTATTAATGCGCATTTATATTTTTAATATCTTTTTTGTGTTACACCTATCAAGTACAAGTTGTGTTGAAATCTTCAAAAAGAAGATGATTTTACCAATTTATTTTTGCAGTTCTAGAAAACTTTACTTTATAAATTTTCAGGCTATTTTTGTAGATGCATATATATTTAATTTATTAGATATTCTTTTAAACATATACTTTGATCTTTACATGTGAAGACTGTCACCATACCTAACAAATTTTGCATGATAATGTCAATTTTTCTGATACAAATATACCTATAATAATGATCTTTGGGCTTATAGTTGCCTGTTATGTGTTTTTTCATAAATTTACTTATAACCTTTGCATGATGAACTGGATATATTTGCATTTAATCCAATTGGTCTTTTAACTGGTCAGCTTAGTCCATTTGCTTTTATTATAATTATTATTGTGCCTATTATTATCATATTCATTTATTATTTTCATTTGTCACATAACATTTCTCTTTATTGTTAATCACTTTATTTTGAAAATGCTATCTATGAGACAAGAATTTTAGCAGGATTTCACATTTTTTATTATCCCTTACTCTCAACCTCTATTATACAAATACTATCAAAATTTTTTATTCTCAGTTACTATTAATGTATTTTATCTTTTCTCTTGTGTTAGATTTTCAGATGACACCAATCATTTCATCAAAATATTTGATCAGTTTCAGGGAGGCAAGATGCCCAACTGGAGCCAGCCTTCCACAGAGGCTCCCATCCAGAAGGAGAGTTAAAGGAAAGAAGTTTAGCAATAAAGCTGATGGTGCAGATCTGAGCCAAGAGAGAAGGTTGAAGAATGCACATCAACCCTGCTGAGGTGAACTGCAACCACAAGAATACAAACAAAAGGTACAAAATCCATTGCCAAGAGGATGGGAGTCCCCTCCCCCAGGAGAATGGCTGGCAGTATACTCCATACAAATAAGTGAGGATTTCAAATATCCTCCCATTTTATCCCACGGGAAAGACCCTCTAAAAACTGGACCTCCTTCCCCTACTAGGGTTGCATGGCACTCTCCTGCCAGGCATAAAATTGTATATATTCTCTATCTGCAATTTTGAACTCCTAGCACTCCCCTCCACTCTCACCCAGAGGCCTGGAAGCCTATACCCCATGGAGTCCAGATTCTGGGGCATTTTCCTGAGGGGTGTGCACAGGGCATGGGCTGTTGCTGATCTGAGCTGATTCTCCCACAGTGGAGAAAGGAGAGGACTGTCAACTGGGAGGGAACCATACAGGAGAGGTGGTGCCTCAAGGCACACAGCAACAGCTGCACAGGTGGGAACAATAGGGCTCACACCCCTGGGGACATTTTGAAAGGACATTCCCAGTCTGTCTGGGCAACCAAAGGAAGCCAGGCATCTTCTCTGGTGACAGCCATTGGCAGAACAAATCTGGGATGGAAATGCAGGCCCTGGGAGTAATGGGTATTCCTGAGGCAGTAACGGTCTGGGTGGAGCATGGGGACTAGAATACACATGCACAGAGATGGCAGACTCCCAGGGTGGGGCTGACCCAGAGGACTGCTTCACTGAGCTTCAGACATACCCGGCCCTCAGGCGATCATAGCTGAGACAAAGGTGGGCAGGCAGAGGCTAGAACTGACAGCTTCTGCCCCGACACAAACTGCAGCTGAGACAGGGTAGAGTTGCTCAAACAGCATCTGATCTCCAGGAGAATACAGCTGGGACAGAAACAAATTCTGCAAAGTTGTTCTGTTCTGTCAGCAACATCAATCAGGGGCAAGGCTGGAACTGAGTGAACCACCCCAGCCCCTATTAAGCACCTGAGATTGTTAGGCCTCACTCCCCCCTGCAGGATAGTGGGAGAGATTGGTGGCCTGGCTGAGGAGACATAGATCTCCTTGTGACTCAGGGAGGCACAGACCTCTAGAGCATCTACTCATTGGAGGGAACTGGATCACAGTCCTACAGGGCTACCAGTGACTGGGTGTGACAGAGGTGCAAGGTGGGGAAGGAGGCATTAACCTTCCAAGACTAATTTATTTGCTGGGTGGGTCCTTCTGACCTCATGTAGCACTGGAGTGAGTCATACTGGAGCTTCCACAGACCACTGCTATCTAGTTGCCAGAGACCTTTTGAACTCTCCCACTTGAGACCAGTACTGACTGGGACAATTGATTTGTACCTCTTGAACTGAGCCAATCACTTGAAGACTATTCAAAGTGGTACCCTGGGTTTGTGGTTGTGGGAAGGTTTGATTTTCCTTTTCCAATTGTTGCCTATGGGGGGGGTTGGGGTGACTTAATTTCTGGTATTTCTCCACAGCTGAGACTTCAACCCAGAGTAACTTATTCACTAGGGTAAGATAGAGATCAGCTGAAAATAAAACAGAGCCACTTAGTTCCACCATACCAAGAAGATCCCCAGTTTCTCAGGCTGTAACACTATACAGGTCCTTGTTAAAGCTCTAGGGGAAAAGGTACAGACACCAGTCCCAGATTTTGGGCAAAGAACTGGCCAATCCCTACTCCTAGAGCTCCCAACCCAACTTCTCCTTATCTTCTCATCTAGCTAAATGGTATAAAATAATCATGGGGTGGAATCAGAGGAAAAACTCTGGTAACATGAATAACCAGAGTAGATCAACACCCCAAAGGAACAATTAGGCAGATGCAACTGAAGATCCCATTCATAAACTGATGGCTGAGATGTCAGAAACGGAATTCAGAATTTGGATTGCAAATAAGATCAATAGAATAGTACAAATATGATCAATAAAATAGAGGTAAAGTTGGGATTAGAAATTCAACAAGCTTTTCAAAAGTTGTCTCAAGAATGCAATGAATTCAAAGACAAAATCACCAAAGATTTTGACACAAGAATTTGCAGCCCCCAAATCTGAGTAATAGAGTAGAATCCCTCAGTAACGGAATGGAGCAAGGAGAAGAAAGGATTTCTGACATTGAAGACAAAGCTTTCGAACATTCCCAAACTCTAAAGAGGAAGAGAAATGGAGAGCAAAACTGGATCATTCTCTCAGAGAGATCTGGGATAATTTGAAGAAAACCAATATTTGCCTCATATGGATCCCGGAAGATGATAAAGTGGCTTTGCAAGGCACAAAGGCTCTTCTTCATGAGATTATGAAGGGGAACTTTCCAGACATGCCAAGAGATTCTGAAATTCAGATAGCAGACAGTTTCAGAACCCAGCATGACTTAACCCGAATAAGACATCCCCACGCACATTATAATTAACTTCACTAAAGTTAATATGAAGGAGAAAATTTTGAAAGCAGCTAGACATAAGAAAACCATATCCCACAAGGGGAATAATATTAGAATCACTGCAGATCTCTGTGCTGAAACTTTTCAAGCTAGAAGAAGATGGTCATTGACTTTTAATCTCTTAAAACAAAATGACTTTGAACCCAGGATCCTGTATCCAGCTAAACTGAGTTTCATTTATAATGGAGAAATTAAATACTTTAATGACATTCACCTGTTGAAGAAATTTGCCATAATTAAAGCAGCTCTCCAGGATATTCTCAGACCTATCCTCCAAAATGACCAGTGCAATCCTCCACCACAAACGTAAACTCACTCAGAAACTTGTTGATCAATTCCAACTTCCTCAGTGGTGAAAGGATTAAAAATGTCCACTGGACTTTCAGAAAACTTGATACCCAAAATTCTATCAGGCTTATCAATATTCTCAATTAATGCTAATGGCTTAAATTGCCCTCTAAAGAGGCACAGGTTGGCTGACTGGATACAAAAACTCAAGCCAGATATCTGCTGCATGCAGGAATCTCATCTTACCTTAAAAAGGTAAATATAGACTCATGGGGAAGGGATGGCCATCTATATTCCAGGCAAATGGAAAGCAGAAAAAAGCAGATGTTGCAATTTTATTCACATATACAATAGACTTTAAACCAATAAGAGTAAGGAAGGACACTTCATATTTGTTAAGGGTAATACTCAATATGATGAAATTTCAATTATTAATATTTATGCATCCCACCAGAATGCACCTCAATTTATAAGAGAAACTCTAACAGACATGAGCAACTTGATTACCTTCAGCTCCATAGTAGTCAGAGTTTTTAATACTCCTTTAGCAGTGTTGGATAGATCCTTCAATAAGAAGCTAAGCCAATAAATTTTAGATTTAAACTTAACCATTCAACATTTGGATTTAACAGACATCTACAGAACATTTCATCCTAAAAAAACTGAAACACATTCTTCTCATCAGCCCACGGAATATACTCCATAATCAATCACCTTTTAGGTCACAAGTCAAACCTCAGTAAATTTAAAAGAATAGAAATTATTCCCTGCATCTTCTTAGGCCATCATGGAATAAAAGTTGAACTCAGTAACAACAGGAATCTGCATACTTATACAAAAACATGGAAGCTAAATAACCTTATGCTGAATGATAGATGGGTCATAGATTAGATTAAGAAGGATATTAATAAATTTTTGGAACAAAATGACAATGAAGACATGAATTATAAGAATCTGTGGGATACTACAAAGGCAATATTAAGAGGGAAATTTATAGCACTGAAAACTTTCCTCAAGAAAACGGAAAGAGAGGAAGTTAACAACTTAATGGGACATTTCAAGCAACTGGAAAAGGAAGAAAAATCCATCTCATATGCAGCAGAAGAGAAGAAATAACCAAAATTAGAGCAGAATTAAATGAAATTGAAAACAACAGATTTATACAACAGATCAATAAATCAAAAAAGTTGTTTTTTTGAAAAGATCAATAAAACAGATAAACCTTTGACTATCCTAACCAGGAAAAAAGAGTAAAATCTCTAATTTCATCAATCAGAAATGGTAAAGACAAAATAACAACAGACGTCACTGAAATTCAAAAAATACTTAATGAATATTACAAGAAACTACTCTCAGAAATATGAAAATCTGAAGGAAATTGACCAATACTTGGAAGCAAGACTTAGCCAAAATCAAGTGGAAATGTTGAACAGGCCTGTATCAACTTCTGGAATAGCATCAACTATACAAAATCTCCCTAAAAAGAAAACACTGGAGGTAGATGGCTTCATGCCAGGATTCTACCAAACCTTTAAAGAGGAACTAGTACCTATATTGCTCAATCTTTTCCAAAATATAGAAAAAGAAGGAATATTACCCAACACATTCTATGAAGCAAACATTACCTTGTTCCTCAAAACAGGAAAAGACTCAACAAGAAAATAAAATTATAGGCCAATATCACTAATGAATATTAATGCAAAAATATTTAACAAGATCCTAAGAAACAGAATCCAGGAACACATTGAACAAATTATACACTATGACCAAGTGGGTTTTATCCTAGGGTCTCAAGGCTGGTTCCCTATACGTAAATTTATAAATATAATTCAGCACATAAACAAATTAAAAAATAAAGACCATATGATTCTCTCAATTGATGCAGAAAAATCTTTTGATAATATCCAGCATTTCTTCATGATCAGAATACTTAAGAAAATTGATATAGAAGGGACATTTGTTAAACTGATAGAGGCCATCTACAGCAAACCCACAGCCAATATTGTATTGGATGGAGTTAAATTGAAATCAATTCCACTCAGATCAGGCACCAGGCAAGGTTGCCCATTGTCTCCACTGCTCTTTAACATGGTAATAGAAGTTTTAGTCATTGCAATTAGGGAAGAAAAGGCTATCAAGGGTATTCATATAGGGTCAGAAGAGACCAAACTTTCAGTCTTCACAGATGATATGATTGTATATCTTGAAAACACCAAGGATTCTACTAGAAAGCTCTTAGAAGTGATCAAGGAATACAGCAGTGTCTCAGGTTACAAAATCAATGCTCACAAATCTATAGCCTTCATAATATGCCAATAATAGCCAAGTTGAAAAAACAGTTAAGGACTCTTTTCCATTCACAGTAGTGACAAAGAAGATGAAAAATGTGGGAGTTTACCTAACAAAGGATGTGAAATATCCCTATAAAGAGAACTATGAAACTCTAAGAAAAGAAATAGCTAAAGATGTTAACAAATAGAAAAACATACCATGCTCATGGCTGGGAAAAATCAGCATTGTTAAAAGGTCCATACTACCCAAAGCAATATACAATTTTAATGCAATCCCTATTAAAGCTCCATTACCCTACTTTAAAGATCTTGAAAAAATAATACTTCATTTTATATGGAATCAGAAAAAACCTCAAATAGTCAAGCCTTTACTCAGAAATAAAAACAAAGCAGGAGGACTCATGCATCAGACCTCAGACTATACTATAAATCAATAGTGATCAAAACAGCATGCTACTGGCACAAAAACAGAGAGATAGATATATGGAACACAATAGAGAACTAAGAGATGAATCTAGCTACTTACTGTTATTTGATCTTTGAGGCACCAATTTTAAACATTCAGTAGGGAAAAGATTCCCTATTTAACAAATGGTGCTGGGTGAACTGGCTGGTGACCTAAAACTGGACCCACACCTTTCACCATTAACTAAGATAGGCTATCACTAGATTAAAGATTTAAACTTAAGACATGAAACTATAAAAATACTAGAAGAAAGTGCAGGGAAAACACTTGAAGGAATTGGCCGAATGTTTTATGAGGCAGACCCCTAGGGCAATTGAAGCAGCTTCAAAAATACACTACTGGGACCTGATCAAACCAAAAAGCTTCTGCATAGCCAAAAACATAGTAAGTATAGCAAGCAGACAGCCCTCAGAATGGGAAAAGATATTTGCAGGTTATGCTGCCAACAAAGGTTTAATAACCAGAATCCACAGAGAACTCAAACGCATTAGCAGCAAAAGAACAAGTGATCCCATCTCAGGGTGGGCAAGGGACTTGAAGAAAAACTTCTCTGAAGAAGACAGGCACACGACCTACAGATACATGAAAAAATGCTCATCATCCTTAATCATCAGAGAAATGCAAATCACAACTATTTTGCGATATCATCTAACTCCAGTAAGATTAGCCCACATCACCAAATCCCAAAACCAGAGATGTTGGCGTGGATGTGGAGAAAAGGAAACACTTCTACACTGCTGGTGGGAATTCAAACTAATACGGTACTTTTGGAAAGATGTTTGGAGAATACTTAGAAGATCTAAAAATAGACCTGCCATTCGATCCTTTACTCCCTCCACTATGGCTATATCCAGAAGACCAAAAATCACATTATAACAAAGATATATGTACCAGAATGTTTATTACTGCTCAATTCATAATTGCTAAGTCATGGAAGAAGCCCAAGTGCCCACTGACCCATGAATGGGTTAATGAATAAATTGTGGTATATGTACTCCATGCAATATTATGCTGCATTAAAGAAAGATGGAGACTTTACCTCTTTCCTGTTTACATGGATGGAGCTGGAACATATTCTTCTTAGCAAAGTATCTTAAGAATGGAAGAAAATGTATCCAATGTACTCAGCCCTAGTATGAAGCTAATACATGGCTTTCATATTAAGGCTCTAACCCAATTATAGCACAAGAATATGGGGATAGGGGCAAGGGAGGGCAGGAGAAGGATGGGTAATTAGAGGGACCACACCTACAGTGCATCTTAGAAGGGTACAGGTGAAACTTACTAAATGCAGAATATAAAGGTCTTAACATAATAACTAAGAAAATGTCACAAAGACTATGTTAACCCGTTTGATGAAAATATTTCAGATTGTATATGAAACCAGCACATTGTGCCCCAGGATTGCATTGATGTGCACAGCTCTGATTTAATGAAAAAAAATTTGATCACTTTAATTTCATTTATGTCTTATTATATCCCTTTTATTGTCCCTTTAATTCGAGCACTTCATCCAGAACTAATTTCATTGTGAGACTAAAATTTCTGGAGACCTCGTATACATAAGGCTATTCTTACAATGTCTTTACATTAGAAGACAATTTGGGTGGAAATAGTTTGCACATTCTAAATTACTTTCCTTTTGAGAATAAAAAAATTTACTCTACTTTTTCTTGAGTCCACTTTTATTTTTGAAATATCTAATTCCAATTTTATTTTTGTCCCTTTTTATATGGTTTCTATTTTTTTTAAATTATGGTTTTCTATTTCTTAAAGGTATTATTTATTTTTCTATTTTCTATTAATATATTTTCTCTAAATATATGTAGGTGTGGCTTTTCCTTATCCTTTGGTCCCCTATATAGTCTTTCACTCTCACATTTTTCACATATTTTACCTTAGGAAAAGTTATCTTTATTTTTTCTTCATATTTTTACACTCATTTTATTTTCTTTAATATGAGAGCTACTTCTATCCCATATATTTCTAAGCTTTTCTTTTATAGTTCCTATTTTTTTGCTTTTATTCCCTATGAAATTTATTCAATCTTGTCTATAGTTTTGCCAATTGCTTCCTCATCTGTATCCACTCTACTCTTTATTTGATCTATTGCATAATTTATTTTGTTAATCATACTTTTTGCTATCCTCAGATGATTTCCTTCATCTTCATATGCTCTTGCTTTATGTTACTTATATCTTCCTTTATCATTTTTGTATGCTTATTACACTGATTATATATTTATAGCTTCTATGTGCTAATACTTTTGCTTTTGAGGAGTTCATATCTAAAATGCTAGATTTTAAAAAAAGTTCATGCTTTTTAAATGCATTGTTTTCTTTGACTATGAGAAACTGTCCTTCTTCAATTATGTGTCTTTTCTGTTAAGTAATGGCATATCTTTTTGAAAGTCTTGGAACCCAGCTGCCAAACTGGGAGGAAACCCTACTAACCATTTGGGAATGCTCACATGGAATTGAAATAAAATTGCTGGCCAGCATACCAAGCTGTGTTTCCAGACATCTGCCAGCATTTACTGCTGTCCGTTTGAATAAAACCACTTTGGACTTTCCAGCTGTTCCAGTGCCCAGTCACCATCTACATTAAGCAGAGCCACCAAGCCAACCCATAAAATAATAAGGAATAATAAATTGTTGTTTTAAGCTATTAAATTTCAGGGTGTTTTGTTACATAGCAATAGATGACCAAAAACACCTGGTTTTTGTGAATAGTTCCAGCAACTGTGTTTCTGCTTTGTGACACTGTGTTTGCCCCAATTTGAAATAGTTGATCTACCAAATTTATTCTAGTCTTGATCAGATCTGGGCCAAAGAGAACATTCTTCCTAGGAATTTGGAATGAAGACAAAGGGACATACTTTGGATTTTCTTGGGTTTTCAGGATTATCACATGAAATCTCAGAAAACGTCAGATGAGGACTTTCCACTTGCCATGTAAACAAAAGTATGTGGTTTAGCATAGGTACTCACTGTGGCTTAAGTTTAAAGGGGGAGTTCTAGTAAGTTGCCATCACACCAGAGCTCCTTTTTGGGCTCTTCAGTAAGAAACAAGACAATGAGGTATGCTAAATATCTAAGTAATATTTTCCGACTTGCAGTCCACTCTTCACTGTTCACTCAACTCTGTGCCATTGTAATCTGATCTAAAATAGATTTTTTCAGTGATTTACTTTGTGAAATGGTATCCAATAATGTGAGAAGATTGATGGGAAAAATAAGAAAATTGAGGTTAGGAATTTATTTCCCTTCGTCCCACCCTGTTGGGCCACTACAATTTAGTGCCTGTTATAGATGCCCACAGTACCTTCCAGGCATCCCTCTCCACTACTAGATTTATGTACCCATTACCTCCCCATAAGAGCTATCTGTTGTTAGTTCTGGTTAACAACATTGTGGTTGGTTTATCTGAACCCTGAGCACAACTAGTCCCTTTACTAATTTATTTTCAAATTTCTCATTTTGAGCATGCCATTGATTCCTTAATAGGACCCTGAGAAAGGAAAAAAAAATGACAAATCCTAAGTTCTTCAATTCATGGTTGTTCACCTGGAAACATAGAATGAACTACAGGGAAAGTTCTGTTAAGGATGTTCTTTCTGATTACAGCCAATGTTTTTGAAACTGCAAGCATTTCTATAATTGTGAGATTTGTTGAATTGCGGGAGATAATTCCTTGCTGCAATCAATTTCTAAAATTTAAGTAGGTATGATGATTAGTAAATATTAACTCTGATAATTTGAATAAGGTTATCTTGTAGAAGCCAGAGGAATTAGGGGGCCAAGAAATTCAGGGATTCTTCTATACTACCTCCACTAAGTAAAAATAAGTGATAATAAGTACGTCATAATGTGGCACAGAGGTCAAAGTTACATGTAAGGAAGATTGGAGATATCTCATCACCCAGCAACCCAGCCTATGGATTTTTATCCAAACTGTAAGGCCAATGGCATTAAACAGGGAGTGAGAGAAAAGACATTGCAACTGGAAGACAAAAGAAGCCCTAGGGACATAGCCTATCTTTGGTTTTTGCATTTGTTCACTGAGGGATTCAAACAGCATGACTCAATAGTACTTTTGGCATTGGTTGCAATTCATATATCATTATAATTATTTTATTTCTCTTTAGACTCTAAGATTCATGAGAGTATGATGTTTCTCATTTTATTTATCACTATATTCAAATTCTTTGCATAGGGCCTAGTAAGTACAAGGCACTCAATAGTCACTGGTTAACTGAAAGATTGCTTTCATCAAAATTGACTGTGCATTTTTAGCTCAATCTCCTGACATGCAATTTTGTGTAGTTGTGTGACTGAATTCTGGAAAATGGAATGTGAGCCTAAATAAAATATACCACTTTCAGGTTTCGGTCATAACACACTAACTCCCGGTAAACCTCCTCTCTGCTCCATTCCCCTTCTAGGTTTATGGAATAGAGATGACACCTAGGGAAATCTTGAAAGCAAGAAATCAAATATGGAATAGGCCCCATCAGTCTGAGACTCCAAACAAATGACTACCTGGAGGGGGACAACCCTATCAGCTTTTTATCCATGTGAAGAAAAGACATACTTCGGTTGTATTTGACGCATTATATTAGCATGTGTGGACCATATGTTATGGTCATTAGTTTATCCTAACTAGTAAATATTTCTTTGTGAACTTACTTTTGTGCTGTGAGAGGTATCTTAAAATTTTTTACATATAACATTTTTATTGCTATTATTTCTTGATATTCCAACATTTTAGTCCTGATTTTCACTGTGAATCAACTTGCTTAGCAGAGGGCTTAAAAATTTTATTGCACTTAAATTTTCCACTGGGGATATACACATGATATTTTGGTTTTTAAGTCAATGTGTATTATTGCTTATATATATTGATCAGAACCTATCATCTGGCCTGCTTTTAACTATTTGGAACGTATTGATTTTTACTTGTGGTCAGTGCTATGAATCCTTTATGAGTATTTGAACAGAATAGGGAGTTTCAGTTTTCAGGTTATATAGTTCAATAAATATCACTTAGCTCTATTTTATCTTATGTAATTGAAGCCCTTTATGCTTATTGTGGTAGATAGTATTTTGCTACAATAACTCCAGTCCTCCTCCTTCTCTTTCTCCCTGAATCTAGGAAATTTCTATGATTATTTTTCAGGGTTCTTATGGACTCCAACCTGTGATGGTGGTTGACAAGGGAGATGGTGATGGAAAAAACATGAAATTTTCATACAAACTTAGTGAATACAAGTCTGAGAACCCGAGGAGGCTTATAGAATCTTTCGTGCCTGCTGGCAGCTCAAGACAGTGCATCTCTGGTCCTGCTTTTCAAGGGTCTTTTATTGAGTACAGCAACAGAGTAAACATGTAAGAATGTACAGCAGTTAAAGATAAAAGGGGAGATCAAGGCCCCCAGGAAGGTCCCCCATAAGGACAGCAGTTGTGTAAACAGGAACATAGGGTAATGGAACATCTGAAATGGCCAGAAAACATATATAGGGAGAAAAGAAGGAGGAAAACAAGTTTTGTTCCTTCAAGTGAATATCTTAGCTTCCCTAATCTAAACTACTAATTAAGAATTCGAAAGTTTCAGCTCATCTGTACTGCTGATTCTGCAGGGCTAGTTACGTAGACATTCCCCTGTTCAAATTTCAGGCTCCTTTCTTCTCGGTGGTCTTGATAAGGAGCCTTGCCTCCCACAATTATTTTGTCCAGTACAACATGTTAGAAATTGCATTGTGCTGGTTCCAAGAATAGGCCTTATTGGACCTGGCAGCTTCTACTTCCAGCTTCCTGGAATTCAGATGCCAGAAAGAAGTGTGACTACTCATGAAAATGACATGCTGTGAGGGGGCTGTCACCTAAACCATGTGAAACACCCTTTACTTTTCTAGTCACCCCAATCTAGGAACCAAACATGTGAGTGAAGCAGCCTTCATTTGACTCCCTCCATGGCATCTGAGAAAACCTAGTGAAAACTACCCAACTAAGATTAGTTAACAGTAGGAACTGTAAAAAATAATAAGTTTTTATAACTTTAAGCAAGGGGGTTTTATTAATTAAATATTTATAAATATATAAATATCTTTTTTTGTTGTTGTTTATATGCTATATTAAGAGTGAAACAGGTAAACTGAAACATTAGGATCTTTTTCTATTTATTGCCTTCCCTTTTTAAGTGATCACTCCATAAAGGTAAGATGAAGCCCTTCACGGAAAATGTGGTTCAAATGCAGACACTAATGATGTTACAATGCCTCAAAAAGATTTGAAATGATTTATCACTCATATAATGAGATTTTTCAGAGTGAGCTAGGTGTCTGCCAAGCAAGGCTGGGAGGGCTTACTAGGGCTGGGAAAAGAGACTGGCTTGAGATTTTCATCACGGTCAGGGGGTGGAGTTGGAAGGAGGTTCTTTCCTATGTGGGCCAGTTGCTTGCATGGTTTGAACTTCACAACAGCACTAAAGAAGTTGGAGCCCAAACTTTCTTACTATCATACCCATATGTAAGAAAGATGATGAAGGGACAGTAGTAGGACTCGAAAGTTGTCAACAACAATAGTGTCATACTTTATTACACCTGTGGTGTTTCACTAGAAATATTGATGCCATTTTATTTGGGACATTAATATCCTAACCTAAAAATCTATATTGCAAATTTTCATCATTATGAAGTACGCTTCATTGTATTGTTTAATACATTTGTCTCTGAATTCAACAAATGTGATATTAAGATGATGCCTTATAACCTAAACATCTGTACCTTCATATTATTCTAAAATAAAAAATTGCTTGTATTTAGATAAAATTTATATAAAGTGACTATTTTCCATGGAGGCTGTACTAGTTTATAGTTCCACCAATAATATACGAATGTTCTTTTCTCTCTGCATCCACGCTAGCATCTGTTGTTTGGGGACTTTTTGATCAAAGTCATCTTCGCTGAAGTTAGGTGATATTTAATTGTGGTTTTGATTTCCATTTCTCTGAGGCTGAGTGACATCGAGAGCTTTCTCATATATTTATTGTCCATTATTCTGTCTTTATTGGAAAAGCATCTGTTCACATCTTTTGCCCAATTTTTATGGGTTTGTTTGAGCTTTTCTTGCTGATTTTCTTGAGCTCTTTATAGATGCTTGTTGTTAGGCCTTTATTGGATGTACAGCATGCAAATATTTTATCCTATTCTGTAGGTTGTATATTCCTCAAAAAACTAAAAGTAGACCTATCTTTTCAGCAATTGCACCTCTGGGCATTTACCCAAAGGAAAAAAAATGTTATGTTATATATATAAAAAAACCAAACCTACTTGCAACAGAATGTTTATTACAGCACACTTCATAATAACAAACACGTGGAATGAACCCAAATGCTCACCAATTCATAAGTCAATTAACAAAATGTGATATATATGTACA
The DNA here is from genome assembly GCA_963573935.1 of Arctocebus calabarensis. Lineage (NCBI taxonomy): Eukaryota > Metazoa > Chordata > Mammalia > Primates > Lorisidae > Arctocebus > Arctocebus calabarensis. The sequence goes on along the minus strand of CAUYON010206615.1, from coordinate 16,016 downwards.
TATGTCTATCATGCAATACTACTCAAGCAGTACAGAAGCAATCCTTGTAACTGAAATATTTGTAACCCTGTAATATTATGAAAAAAAAATAGGCTTACATGAAAAAGTAGAGTAAAATTCTCAGGTATTATATGTAGAAATGAGGAATTTTAATAAATACACACATTCATGCAATTACCCCAACATACAACATTTCTATCACCCAACAATGTTTTCTTTTAACAGTAAATTCTTTTCTTCTGTTGATCATTGTTCTCATTTTTTCTACCAATATATTACTTTTAGCTGTTCTTGAATATGACCTAGATGGACTCAGACAATAGACAATTTTTTTTTGCCCATCTTCTTTCACACAGCATTATTTAAAAAAAAACATTTTATTAAGAATTCTTTCAAATCTATCAGAAAGCAGTACATAGTTTTTCTTAGTTTGGGCTCCTATCACAAATTGCCATAGATTGGGTGGGTCAGAAAACAGAAATCAAGGTGACAGGTTGGTCAGATTCTGGTGAGGGTTATCTTCTTGCTGTATTCTTACAAAGAAAGATGGAAACTTTACATCTTTTGTATTTACCTGGAAGATTTGGAGACCATCCTTCTAAGTAAAGTATCTGAAGAATGAAAAAGCATCCAGTGTATTCAGTATTAATGTGAAACTAGTAGAGAAATGACTACATGCTCACACAAGAGCAAAATGTATTTAAATTCAAGAAAGGGGGTGGTAGGAGAGGGGACGGAGTGTGGTAAGTTCCCACCTATGGGGTACAATGTGGGGGTAGGTGCAAGCCTCCTGGGTGAATGACTTAACTGTAACAGGATTTTACCTAACAAACACAAACAATGTAACCTAATTGTTGTACCCTTTTATTAACCTGAAATTAAAAAAAAAAACACAAAAGCTTAAGATTTTAAACAATCCTCTAAGTATTGTTTTCATTATCTTCAACAATATTTAAAAAAAACTTTATTTTAGAATAGTTTGTACAATCATCCAAGAAATTTTGATAGTTTATATTTTATTACTATTTCTTCTATAACGTTTTCTCGTTTTAATTTTGATCATGAAAAACTGCATACTATGCAAAATTGATGTAGATATTTCCCTTCCACCTTAGCATTTTACAAACTGTTTACATTCCATTAGTAGGTCATAAAACAAAGTTAATTGCCTAAAGTCATCCAGCATTTAAAATATAAGTGTAATACTAAATAACAGAATGCAATGAATATAGCATAGTTAATTGCTTTTTGCACACATTTGTTTTATGGTATGTATGGGTGTGTGCTGACTTGCCTATATACAAACACTGGGTTTTGATAAATGAACTATCTCTTCCCAAGGGTTACAGTGGAAGAGACTGAAACACTGCTATAAAAATTGAATTTCATCCTGGGAAATAATATGTGCATTTGCATTTTAAAAATATATCTCTAACAACAGTTAAACTAAGTATAAGTGGACAAAAAGTACATGTGAATTAGAAACTTACTACAGCAGTCTAGACAACAGATTGCTAGATCCCAATTAAAACATTAGCTTAGGGTTTAGAAAGACATAGAAAATTGTATCAGATAAAGAGACTTCATAATTGATTGAAATTGGAATTTAATAAGAAGCCTGGGATAACTAACATATTTCTTCCTGGATGATTGCATGATGCTATTAATCAGGAGAGAAAATATCAAAGATGGGGCACATTTGCAAAGCAAGACATATTTGCTTTGGGCTGTGTTAAGTCCGAGGTTAACAGTAAATATCCACTTAGGGACGTTTTCACGTTTGCCTATAAAATTCTCAGAACTATATCTATTCCAGAAGTACAGAATTGAAAGTTATCAAGCCATAAGTTACTATTGAAACTGTGTGAGCAACTAACGTTGCCAGAAGAATGAATATTATGACACAGGAGTAACGTTGCCAGAAGAATGAATATTATGACACAGGAGAACTACAATAAAACTTTTCAGAATACCAATATTTAGGATGTAGGATAAAGGGACTTATATGAAACTATGATAAAAGGAATGAGGTCTTGGAAACTATGACTAATTCATTCCAAATACTATAAGAAAATAGATAAAAAGAGAACTGGATTTAACAACTAGGAGGTTTATTAGTTATTTTGTCAAGAATAGTTTCATTGCATTTTGACAATAACATTGAAAATCGTTAATGTTTGGAAAATGCTGAACCAACACTCAAAAACAAGCATTCACCTATGCATATATTTTAAATAAAATTTAATGGTATTTACCACATACAACATGAAATTTACTAATACTAATAAAATATACAATACTCTTTATTATACTTTATAGTCAATTCCATTTAGTTATTCTCACAGCATAATTTCATTGATTTTTTTCTCACTCCTATATTCTCATCATAATCATTGAATTAATGTACTTTTGACACAAATGTTGGTTGATACTTTTATTTATGTTAAGGAGCAAGATGAAAATGAAACATGAAAAGTGGACATTGTGGCCGGCGTGGTGGCTCACGCCTGTAGTTCCAGCGCTGTGGGAGGCCGAGGCAGGTGGATTTCCAGTGCTCACAGTTCGAGACCAGCGTAAGCATGAGTGAGCCAGAGTAAAAGACCCCGTTTCTACCACCAAGAAAGAACACCACCAGGCGTTGTGGTGGGTGCCTGTAATCCCAGCTACTTGGGAGGCAACTAGCATGAAGAATCACTACAAGCAAGGACAATGTAAAAAAAAAGTGGACGTTGAAACTTCACTCATTCTGTTTATGAAGTGAGTAAATTTTTGCTAGATTGAATGATAGTTTTTAAATATCGAAAAACTATTTTCTCTATTTTTTATGCTATTCACAAAAAATGACTACAGGCATAGCATACATTTAAGTTCAATCTGTATTGTTAACAATTTCTCTGTCATTTTATAAATATAGAAAATCGTCAGAACAATAAGCCAAGTTCAGTTTGTAGCATTTGTTGATTCTATGGTGTAAATTTTCCTACTATAGGTGCTTTCAAACTATCAGTATGATGTCAATGAATGACAAGCTTAAAAGAGATGCCCAGCAATACATCACTATATATTATTTCCACCATTTGGATGTATGTAATAACCTTAAGAGCATAGAAAATTGTAAAACATAATAACAGAATTAGAAAGTGCTGAGTTTGGGGTATTTATTACGTATTTTGAAGAATTTTATTTTATTATAGGTTTATATAATTTAACTTTTAATAATGGCTATGTTTAACAACTGGCATGTGAAATCCCTGAACATATAACAATTGGTTCTTTTTCACTGGAATGTCAGCACCAACAAACTCCTGGGAAAGGGGAATGGTTCTAGATATGAGTCTGGTTACTACGGTTATTTTAATGAAGTTAATTTAACTATTCAGAACTTCCATTTCTTCATCTTACACTTAATAATCCTAAATTTTTTTGCATAGTGTTATAATTATTAATGTAAATCACACATATTAGGCTCTCAAGACATAAAAATCATTTATATTATTTTCATTTCTGCTATCCAAGAAGTGGTGAGAAGATTCCCCTTAGAAATTTTGTTGTTGCTGTTAAATTATTTTTTAACTTTTCACATTTGAAATCTCTTTACTTCTGATTTCAGTGCTATCTTCTTTCTCTTAAACTAGATTTCTCAACAAATTTCTAATACTATAAGAGCCTTTTCAAAAATTAACTATAAATTCTCATGCCGCCTGACTAGTTAGGCATTTCCTTCTTTGAATTCCTGGCAGAAAAGGAGATGAGGAGAGTATTATGCAATTTCAGGAAGATCCTAAAAGTGTCATCTTATTAGGTGATGATTAATGTGAAGTAATATACCCGTCAGTTATTAACATAGGCCTGGGGCATAGGGAAAGAGAGGAGATTCAACTATTCTAAGTCTCTAAACAAGAGCAAGTCTGTTCTTTAAAATAATCATCTTTCCCTCTCAATTCTATTCATTATTCCCCACAGATATGATACTCTTGACATCGTCCAGAAGTGGTTGCATATACTGCACACTGAATGTCAGATGAATGGCCTTGCATATTGCTTTTGAGTTTTCTAATTCATTTTATATGTTTAGAAGTTTAATTTTGAAAAGGCAAATGACTATTACCTTGTGACACAGTTGTATTAATAACTACTCTGTGTTTGCACGATATTATGAATAACAGTTTAAGATTGCTTTGTTCTCTTTGTTATTTGCAATATCAAAATAAAGCTAGATAATAGTCTAGATTACTTGGAAAATAAAGGAGAATTTTTTCCCTAAGCCTGCATTTTTACTGTAATATAATAGAAGTATGTCAAATTTTACCTTTTAAAATTATTTTTATTGAAATAAGTTCACATAGAGACCAACAGAAATGTTTAAAGTACCCATTTCTCTGCTACAAATCATATTTACTTTCAAAGCACAATTGAAAGTTCTCATGGTTAACGGAAATAAAAGACAAACACAGATGTTATAGATATAAAAAAATCATTTTATGTCATTAAAAAACCTTAAACCTCCAAAAATAATCATGAGTTTCTAAATAACATTATTCAATAGAATGATATTTTAGTTAGGTTTAAAGACCATGTCTATGTAAGAAAATATATTTATGCATGAACATATTGGCAAAACATGACTATACTAAGAAAATGATTGTACAATTGAAGGACTTAATATGATAAATCATTAGGGATATCAGTCAAATAATTTTTATACTTCCCTTCGATTCCTATGGGATGGCTGCACTTTGTGGACCTTTTGTGGGTTGGTGAAGTCATGTAGTTGGTTTGGACCAATGAATTGTGTGCAGAAATACAATGCCACTTGTGGGCCAGGACATTTAATTACCAGTGCAAGAACATTTAAATATCTTTCTCTTTTTTAAAGGAATAGGTATAGAGAACGGCAGCTTCCTTATCCTGGGGTACCTGCATGTCATATATTAAAGAATTTGGTGGCTTTTGTTTATTCCTCCTTCCTGGAAAGTAGAGTCTAAAACTTTGGAATTTCTTGAGTGATAGAGGAGTGTCCTCCAAGTTTATATTTAACAGTTTATGCCAATGAAGTGAATAAAGGTGAGCCCTTAGGTAGTTATATTAACGTGATGACTGAGGATGATGGCTGGTTATGCCACAAAGACCAACCATATGATTAAAGTGTTAGAGCTTTAGGTCATGTGGCATCAGACCAACCTCTACGGAGGGGAGGAGAGATAGAAATAGAATTTAACATTATGGTCAATGATTAAATCAATTATAACTACGTAATGAAACTCCAATAAAAGCACTGAACAACAAGGCCTAGGTGAGCCTCCTTGGTTAACAATACTCTGTGCTGAAAGGATGATGCATCCTAACATCACAGGGAGAGGACATCTTTGTGCTTGCTAGATAACCAGACATTGCCTTATGTATATCTCCTCTTTTGGCTGGTTCATATTTGTATCCATTTTGCTATAATGAAACTAATTTTGAATATCATTTTTCCTGAGTTCTGGGAGTTTCTCTAGCAAATTATTGAACCACAGAGGGTAGTGGGAACCTCTAATTTTTAGCTAACTGAGTGTGTAACTCTGGAAACCTCCCAGTTTGTAGTTGACATATGTAGTCAAGGCAGTCTTATGGAATACTGTGACCTTAAACTGTGAAGTCTGGCCTAACTCTGGGATAGTTAACATCAGAAGTCATTGCACTGAATAACTAGACTGAACAGAACTTCTTTGTGGATCCACAACAAAACTCTCGTATGGAAAAGAAATAAAGCTTTTCTTGATTCACACAAAGAAAACTAAGATATTGGAGTTCTGTATTACTTTTCTTATTCTGACTTACATTTATGATGCAGACACATCTGACAGAAAACATATAGATAAAGTAATACAATTATCTTTATTTCAATAACAAACTTCTATTTTGGAGTGGTATTAGAGAGTGCCTAATCCCATACTACTTGAAACCCCTATGCAATACCCTTGCCAAGTGGCTATTCAATCTATTTTTTTTTTAGCAATCACTTAAGTGCCTAGGTGAGCTAGAGAAATTTTATTTGTTTTAAATTTTTATTAAATCATAATTGTGTACCCAATTATAGAATAAGAATATGGGGAAAAGGGCAAGGGAGGGGAGGGTAAGGAGGGATGGGGTAGGAAGGGTGAAGGTAGGGCGATTGGTGGGATCACACCTACGGTGCATATTCAATCTATTTTTAAAAAATCAAATGCTCTGAATTTCATTATCTCTTGAGGCACCTCATTCTATTAATAGATATTTTTTAATACTAGAAAATTCTATTTTATATCAATTCAAATCTTCTGCCCTATAAACTCTGCCACAAGTCCTAGTTCTGTCCTTGTGCACCATATAAAGCAAGTCTAATCTCTTTACAGTTCACAAATAGAGAAAAAAGTTAGAAATACCTGCACCATGCTTTTTATTCATGTAGAATTCTCAAGTTTATGCTAATGATCTTCACATGATATAGTTTAAGTTATCATTAACATCTAGTTAGCCTCTTTTGAGTACAGTCTAGCTGTACTACACCCCTCCTGGAGTTCAATGCATAACATTGAAGGTAGTCAGACCATAAAGACATTGATGAGTTTTATATGCCATTTCTTTCTTTCTTTCTTTCTTTTTTTTTTTTTTTAGAGACAGAGTCTCACTTTTTTGCCCTCAGTGGAGTGCCGTGGCATCACACAGCTCACAGCAACCTTCAACTCTTGGGCTTAGGCAATTCTCTTGCCTCAGTCTCCCAAGTAGCTGGAACTACAGGCGCCCGACACAACGCCCCACTATTTTTTTCTGTTTTGCAGTTCGGCCGAGGCCGGGTTTGAACCCGCCACCTTCACTATATGGGGCCTGTGCCCTACTCGATGAGCCACAGGCGCAGCCCCTATATGCCATTTCTTTTTGGCAGTCATATCATAGAGTTTTTAACTCATGTTTTTTTTTCTTTGTTGTTGTTTTTCCCCATTCTTGTGATTCTTAACAAATATAAGAGAAATGGCAAAGGCTTGGGATCAAACAGGTAGTTTCAGTTCTTTTCTCTTCTTGTTATTAACTGTATGACTTTGAAAGTAATTTCACCTCACCTCCATGAAATTTAATTTTCTCATATGTAAAATTAGGTTAATAATTCTTGTGTTACAATTCTATTTTGAGGTTGCATATAGACTTATAAACACTATGCCAGCCCCCAAACAGTACATAATAAATGATAGTTAATAAAAACCATGAGGTAAATTAAAATACTAAATAAAAATCATAGAAATGAAGAATAAGGAGGAGAAGAAAGGAGAAGAGGAGGAAGAAGGGAGGAGACAGAGAGGGGCTGAGAAGGAGGAGGGGACAAGAAGGAGGGGGACAAGAAGGAGGAAGAGCAGGAAGGAAGAGGAGGAATAGAAAGAAGGAGGAGGAGGAGATGATGAAAATATGAAAACTCTTATAAACGCTAACATATTTCCTGGCTTTGAGTTTTAAAATTAGTTCTGATATAGCAAGAAACTAAATCAAAGGGAGATAGAATAAAACCAAAAAAACTTAGGTAGCCCTCCTTACAACAAAGCTGGAAGCACATAAATTTCTAAAGAAAGCCAACATTATATAGTTTTCCTAACACCATATTCTAAAATAATCTCGCAATGCAAGGATTTATTCACAGGTCATCAATTCTGTCTCTCTTTTTTTTTATTGTTGGGGAATCAGTAAGAGTACAATGAGCCAGGTTACACTGCTTGCATTTGCTGGCTAAAGTCCCTCTAATAATAGTATCCCGTGCCCAAGAGGTGTGTCACACACCATGGCCCAAGACCCCCTTCCTCTCTCCCTCTCACTACTCTCTCTTTCCATGTACTAGCATCAATTGTCCTCATATTAGAATTGAGTACACTGGATTCTTGCTTCTCCATTCTTGTGATGTTTTACTAAGAAGAATGTATTTCAACTCCATCCAAATTAATCCAACAGATGTTAAGTCACCATCTTTCTTAGTGGCTGAATAGTATTCCATGGTATACATATACCATAGTTTAAATAATCCATTCCTGGGTAGGTGGGCATTTAGGTTGTTTCTACAATTTGGTAATTGTAAATTGAGCTGTGATAAATATTCTGGTGCAAATGCCCTTATGATAAAATGACATTTTTTTTTCTTCTGGGTCGATGCCCAGTAATGACATTGCAGGATCAAATGGGAAGTCTAGTTTGAATTTTTTGAGGATTCTCCATACTTCCTTCCAAAAAGGTTGTATTAGTTTGCAGTCCCACCCCCAGTGTAAAAATGTTCCCTTCTCTCCACATCCATGCCAGCATCTGCAGCTTTGAGACTTTGTGATGTAGGCCATTCTCACTGGGGTTAGGTGATATCTCAATGTGCTGTTGATTTGCATTTTTCTGATAAATAAGGCCAATGAGCATTTTTTCATATGATTGTTACCTATTTGTCTTCTTTAGAGAAGGTTCTATTTATCATACTAGCCCATTGATATAAGGGATTCTTGGCTCTTTTTTTGTTGCTTAATTTGAATTCTCTGTAGAATCTAGTTATCAAACTTTTGTTCCATTCATAATATGCAAATATCTTTTCCCATTTTGATGGTTGTCCATTTGCATTGGTTGTTATCACCTTAGCTGTACAGAAGCTATTCAATTTAATTAAATCCCATTTGTTTATTTTTGTTGTTGTTGCAATTGCCACTAGAGTCTTCATAAGATCTTTCTCCAGGCTGATACCTTCATGTGTTTTCCCCACATTTTTTTCAAGGATTTTCATTGATTCATGCCTTAGATTTTAGATTTTTTTATCCATCTTGAATCCATTTTAGTTGAGTGGAGAAAGGTGCGGATCAAGTTTCAGTCTTTTACATGTGGTTATTCAGTTCTTCAGGCACCATTTATTGAATAGGGATTCTTTCCCCAGTGAGTGTACTTGTTTGGTTTTTCAAAGATCAGGTGGCTGTAAGATTTTAGTTTCATTTCATGGTTTTCTATTTGATTCTAGATATCTATGTCTCTATTTTTGTGCCAATACCATGCTGTTTTGATCACTATGTCCTTGTAGTACAGGCCAAAGTCTTATAGACTAATGCTCCCAGCCTTGTTTTTATTACTAAGTATTGCCTTAGCTATATGTTTTTTTTTTCTGTTTCCATACAAAACAAAGAATTACTTTTTTCCAAATCTTGAAAATATGATGTTGGTATTTTAATGGGGATTGCATTGAATCTGTACATTGCTTTGGGAAGTATAAACATTTTCACAATGTTGACTCTACCCAGCCATGAGCATGGTATGATTCTCTTTATATCAAATGTCCTAATAAGCAACACAGTGTTATCCCTTAATGAATATTATCATGTGATAGATACTATGTTAAATATTTTACATATGTATTACCACATGTATTACTCCAAATGGCTCATAAAAGAGGTATTATTAATATCTACATTTTAATTTAGGAAAAGATAATGCTTAGAGGAAAACGGTATTCTGTATAAGGTCATGAAGAGTTGAATTCTACCCTCAGTTGACGTGACTCTGTTCCCTGATCTCTTCACTTCTTTCCTCTAGTGCTCATACCATGTTTACTAAATCTAGTTTGCTAAGCTTTATTTTTATCTCCCCAAACCGTAGGAGCAATGCTTCCTTTCCACTGACTTTTACTCTTTCTTGTGAAATTCTAGCTCTATAAAGTACTTGGAGATTTCTTTTGCTAGCTTATTCCCACATTGATCATTTTCAGCAAAATAAGAACCATCTGGGCCATTTTTTCTCTGTCCTTATTGTTTCATCCACATTCTTTCTCCAAATGTCCATCCTAAGTCATCTATGCTTCTATTTTTGTGTGTTATCCTGGGGCATTAACCACTTCCTCTAAGCTTATTTGTCTTGACTTTTTGGTAGCCCTCACTTTATATCATGCTCACTTTTTCCTTTTCAATTGACTACTGTATGCGCCATGTGGATGACTCATAGTTTCATCAAATCAATATGTCTAGAGCATGTACAAAGTTTAACTCAAGTTTACCCCTATCTTCCTCCTTTTTCTGTGTGATTTGTCATGACTGAAAATTGTTTCATTATGTCTCCTTAGGATCTTTAAAAAGCTTCCTAAACACAGTTTTCTCTGTTTATATTCTCTTCCTAAATTACTACAAAGACATTGAGCACTTTTCATAGGTTTATTGGCCATGAAAAGCTTCTATTCATATATTTTGCCCACTTTTTAATTTTGACTGAAACTATAAAAAAATTAACCAAAACATTTGTGTCTCTGTAATATTTAGAATTAAAAAGATAAAAATGATAAAAATTAAAAAAGAAACAAAAATAGCTTCAAAGACTCCCAATTGTTAGTATGATAAAATTAAAAGTCCTTAGCCTGGTAGTTAAGATCCAAAAATTTTCATTCCTAATCCATCACTTTAAACATTTATTATTTATCTGTGGTGCCACAATTCTAATCTTAAATTCTTTTTATCTCCTTCACTCAGTCAGTGCTCCAGCATGACTGATTTATTTGCTGTTCTTGAATAACCTCCAACATATTCTCCTCTTTGCTTTTGCAGAATTATTGGAATAACTGAGGTTCTTCTCACACCCAACTCTGCATATCTAAAATCTTACCATTTTTTCCAGTTTCAAATTCAAATGCTTAACACTATTTTATGTTCATGCTGATTGTATGGCCAGAGATGTAGTTGAGAGGTACTGTCCCTGCTGCCCTGGCCCAAGACGACCTCTAATGGTTGGACCTCCCCTTGGTGAAGGTGATAGTTACAAACCAGTTAAACACAATCTGAAATTGGAGGATAATTTTCCATTTTTTTAGTAATGTAAATGATGTAATGAAAATATATAGGCAAGTTAGAAAATATATTGATTTAGAGTTAGCTTTAAGATCATGGTTTTCTAAAGGATGTGAATTAACTGTGTGTTACTTAGTATATAAAGACTCTTATAGTCAAAGGAATTACTTTTTCTGGATAAGGCAGCCTTTAAAAGAATTTTAAAACTTATTTTGGACTGCAGTAATCTGTATTGACTTCCTGAACCATTAGTTACAGAATTATAATTCAGCTAAAGAAATAAGTGTGCCCATGTTTGCTGCCTGACTGATTCCTCTAGTCTATAAGCTTCATGAAAGCTGGGGCTTTGTCTGATGTGTTCAATTAGTGTAGTACCTAGCACAGCATAGGAATTCACATGTTTATTGAATTACTGACCCCTTACCAGGACAGGGATTCACATATTTAATAAATGAATAAGACCAACCCCTAACAAATTCACAATTATCAGTATTAGAAAGAGAATAGAGGGAGAATGGAGATAAGGTAGCTAAACAGGGACAACTGCCAGATCATCTCAGAAAGAAAAGGTAAGAAACAAACAAGCAAACACATATTGGTGACACTTCTGAGGTAAAAGTCCCAGAACCTACCAGAGATTCCTTGGGAAGAACTTTCAGAGAAGAACAAGAAGGAGCAAGATGTTAGCAGTGATCAACCTCTCAAGGGTAGGTAGGATAGTTCATTTCTCTGTCATATGTCTGGCAGATAGCAGACATATGTCTGTTGCTAGAGAGTCTTTCTTACTCTTACAAGTCCAAATTCTGCTGTTGCCAGTGAACTGGGAGCTTCTTGAGGACAAAGCACCAGGATTACCTCTCTTGGGGTCACTATCCATCATCACAGATACAAGCCAATATGGCAGACACCATATTGGTTCTCCACCAACCACACAACTTTGTCCTCCCAACAGGGCTTCAGCCCCTAAGGGTTTTTTTTTCCCTTCATTTTTTAAAAATTAAATCATAGCTGTGTACATGAATGCAATCATAGGGTACAATGTGCTAGTTTTATATACAATCCAAGCCAGAAGAGAATGGTCATCTACCTTTAGCCTACTTAAACAAAACAATTTTCAGCTCAAAATTCTATATTCTGGCAAGCTATAGAATTGGTGAAGAAACCAAATATTTTACTGATATGCAAAAATTGAGCAAGTTTGCCACAACAAGACCAGTTCTACAAGAAATAATTAGATGTATTCTTCACACTGATCATCACAATGGACTACCAGCAAATTAAACAACCAGAAAATAAAGGACAAAACCTGGCTTCTACAATGACGCAAAAGATAATGGTAAGTAAGACTCTTACAAAATAAGATAAATAGAACTCCACCACACTTACAGATTCACTCAATAAATGTTAATGGCTTGAATTCTCACCTAAAGAGGCATAGACTGGCTGATTGGATAAAAAAGCACAACCCATATATATGATGTCCAAAATAAACACATCTAGCTTCAAAGGACAAAGTGAGACTCAGGGCTAGGGGATGGAAACAATATTTCAGGCTAATGGAAATCAGAATAAAGAAGTGGTAGAAATCTTATTTTCTGATATAAGAGGATTTAAAGTAACTAAAATAAAAGGACAAACAAGGCCAATTCACATTGGTCAAGAGAATAATACAACAAGAAGACATTTCAATTCTAAATATCTATGCATACAACTTAAATACTGTCAGATTTATGAAAGATACCTTAATTGGTCTGAATAATATGATATCCTATAATACCACAATAGCAGGGTACTTTAACACTCCTCTTACAAAGCTGGATAGATCCTCTAAACAGAAAACAAAAAAGATAGAAGAGACTTAAATGTGACCCTAGAACAAATGTGCTTAGTAGACATATACCATTCCAAAGCCAATGAATATATGGTCTTCTCATAAGCCCATGAAACATTCTCCAAAATAGGTCAGATGCTAGGACAATAATTAAACCTCACAAAAATCAAAATAATAGAAATTATACTGTGTATCTTCCCAAACCATAAGATAATAAAGGTGGAACTCAACTCCAAAAAAAAATTATCCCCACACAAAGTGATAGAAACTAAACAACCTTACGCTGAAAGACAGTTGGGTCAAGGAAGGGATTAGAAAGGAAATAGTTAACTTCCCTGAGCATACCCACAATGAAGTCACAAGTTACTGAAACCTGTAGGACACTGCAAAAGCAGTCCTAAGAGTGAATTTTATCACTTTAGATGATTTTATCTTAAAAACAGAAAGAGAACATATAAGCAACCTAATGTATCATCTTAAAGAAGTGGGAAAAAAAGAGTAATCCAACTCTAAACCTAGCCAAAGAAAAGAAATAACCCAAGTGAAATCAGAAATAAATGAAATTGAAAATAAAGAATTTTTTTAGAAAATTAATGAAATAAAAAGTGGTTTATCAAAAAAAAAATAAAACCAATAAGCCAGTGGCCAGATTAACCAGTAATAGAAAAGTAAATTCTTTAATAACTTTAATCAGAAACAAATATGGGGAAAAACAAATAATGCCACAGAAATACAATTGATTATGTCTGACTATTACAAAATCTCTGTGCCCACAAATTTGACAATGTGGAGGAAACGGACTGATACCTGGAATCACACCATCTCCCTAGACGTAATTGAGAAGAAATAAATGTTTTTGAGACAGAATCTCATTATGTCACTCTCAGTAGAGTGCTGTGGCATCACAGCTCACAGCAACTTCAAACTCTCTTCAATTACTTTTAAGTGATTCTCTTGCCTCAACCTTCCCAGTAGCTGGGACCACAGGTGCCCGCCACAATGCCCATCTATTTTTTTCTTTTTGTAGTTATTGGTGCTTAGCAGGCCCGGGTTGGGCTATGGAAACCAAGAGGAAAAAATTTTCTTGAATAGATCAATATTAAGCACTGGGATTCCAGAAACAATAAGAAATCTTCCAACAAATAAAAGTATAGGACCAGATGGCTTCACATCAGAATGGTATCACTCTTTCAAAGAAGACTTTGTACCTATACTTCAGAACCTAGTCCAAAACATTGAGAAGGAAGGAACCTTCCCCAACACGTTCTATGAAACAAACATCACCTTGACTCCAAAACCAGGAAAAGTCCCAACTAAAAAGGAGAACTATAGACCAATTTCACTAATGAATACCAATGAGAAAACACTCAACAAAATGTTACCTAAAAGATAGCAGCTACACATAAAACAAATTATAAAACAAATTATACATCATGATCAAGTACACTTCATCCAAGAGATGAAAGTCTGGTTTAACATACACAAATCCATAAATGTAATTGACCATATCAATAGAAGAAATAACAAAGACCACATGATGCTCTCAATAGATGCAGAACAAGCATTTGACAAAGTTTAGTATCATTTTCTAAGAATACTTAAGAAAATAGGCATAGGTGGCACATTTCTTAAGGTGATCGAAGCCATCTATGACAAACCCACAGCTAAAATCACACTGAATGGGGTAAAACTGAAAGGTTTTCTACTGAGAACTGGAACTAGATAAGGATGTCCACTATCACCACTATTATTCAACATAGTGCTGGATTTTATATCTAATGTAAACAAGCAAGAGAAGGATATGGATCCAAATAAGGCAAGAGGAGGTCAAACTCTTGCTCTTTGCTGATGATATAATCTTATATTTAGAAAATTCACAAAACTCTCAGAAGTGATCAGAAAATACAGCAATGTCTCAGGGTATAAAAATCAATGTCCACAAATCAGTAGCTTTTGTATATGCCAATAACAGCCAAGTTGAGAATAAATCAAGGATACAATTCCCTTCAAAGTAGCTTCAAATAAAATGAAATACTTAAGAATATACCTAATCAAAGAGGTGAAGGATTTTTACAAAAAGAATAATGAAACTCTAAGAAAAGAAATAGCAGAAGATATTAACAAATGGAAGAATATACCATGCTTTTGGCTGGGAAGAATCAACATTGTTAAAATATCTACTCTACCCAAAGTAATGTACAGATTCAATGCAATCCCCATTAAAATACCAATATCATACTTTGAAGAACTGGAAAAAAATAATTCTTCACTTTGTATGGAACCAGAATAACCCTCTATAGCCAAGGCTATTCTTAGCAATGAAAACAAAGCTGAATGCATCACTCTACCAGACTTCAGGCTATATTTCAAGTCCACAGTAATCAAAACAGCATGATATTGTCACAAAAAGAGAGATATAGACATATGGAAAAGAATAGAAAACCAGGAGATAAAACCAGTCTCTACTTGCCATCTGATCTTTGATAATCCAAACAAAAGCATGCAGTGGGGAAATAACTCATATTCAACAAATGTTGCTGGGAGAATTAGATAAGCACATGTAAAAGACTGAAACCAGACCCACACCTTTCACCACTTATAAAAATTGACTGAAGGTGGATAATAGATTTAAATCAAAGACATTAAACTAAAAGGATCTTAGAAGAACATCTAGGGAAAACTCTTGATGATGTTGGACTGGGGAAAGAGTTTTTGAGAAAGACTTCAGTGGTCATTGAAACAATTAAAATTCACAAATAGGACTTAATTAAGCTGAAAAGCTTCTGCACAGCAAAGCAAAAAAACAATATTCAGAATGGGAAAAGACATTTGCAGGGTATGAATCTGAAAATAATTGATAATAGAATCTACAGAGAGCTCAAATTAAACAAAAAAAGAGAAAATAATCCCATCTCCTACTGGGCAAGAGATATGAACAGAACCTTCTCTGATGAAGACAGATGAATGGCTAACAAACAAGAGATATGTTCATCCCTGATTGTTAGAGAAATGCAAATATAAACCACCCTGAGATATCACCTAACCCCAGTGAGAATAGACCATATTACAAGGTCTCAAAGCTTCAGATGCTGGTGTGGATGTGGAGGGAAGACAACACTTTTACACTGTTGGTGGAACTGTAATCTAATACAATCTTTTTGGAAGTAAGTAAGGAGAATCCTCAAAGAACTCAAATTAGACCTCCAATTTGATCCTGAAATCCCATTACTAGGCATCTACCCAGGAAAATTTTTTTTTTAAATGAGAGGCTAGATTTTATTCTTTAAATGTATAAAATAGTTAATTCAACAAATAAATGCTTTCTCATGTCTGACATAAAATTAGACATAAAGAAAAGGTACCACTGGAGTTTCAACATTTTTAGATCATTT
>CAUYON010206612.1:0-23997 GCA_963573935.1 Arctocebus calabarensis | reverse complement strand
AGAAGGTGACCTGTTAAGAAAAGTGATACTAATACTGGAAAAGCCTAGCCTTAGAGTGCTCGGTCCAGAACAATGTCACAAGTTCAAACCTCTTATTCATATGATGTCCCTAAGGACTTTATTGATTTTACATCTTTGGATGATGAAGGAGATACTGAAAACATAGATTCATGGTTTGGTAAGTATCTGCTTTCTCTGGCCTTCTCTTCTTTTTTTTTTTTTTTTGGTTGGGGGGACTGAGAGTCTGTGCACTGACCTAAGATCTTTGCCCATTTTAAGGGTTAGTGGCTTGCTTTGTGTTGAGGACCTTTCAAAAGTGGAAGGGATTGTAAGAAAATAACAAATATAATGAGAATACCCTGTGTTTTTGGAATGGACTGTAAGTACAAATCAATGTTACTTTGAGAATGACAAATATTTAGGTCTTAGGGACGTATGAGAAAATCCAGATGAAACAATGTTCATTGAAACTCCAAGACTAAATCAAACATGACTGTGGTGATGGTAGCCACATTAAAACTTTCTTTGTTATCATTGGTCTTAGAGTATAATACCACAACTGATATATTGACATTTATGCAATCTAGCAGTCTTACCAAAAGTTCTTTTTCTTTCTTTTTTCTTTTGGTTTAGCAGGCACGTGCCTCCTCCTCACACCCTCTCCCCCTCCCCCCCTCCCCACCCTGTGCATGGGGCTGGTGCTTTAAACATTGAGCTACAGGAACACAGCCCTGAAATTTCTTGTGCTCATTTTGTGTGTGTGTATGTGTATTAACTTATGCAATTTTATCACTTGTGTAGGGTTGTGTATCTATCATCACAGTAAAGATACTGAACATCTCTAACATCACAAAGATCTTTTGTGTTTTATTTTACTTTATTAATTTATTTTATTTTATTTTTGAGACAGAGTATTAAGCCGTTGCCCTGGGTAGAGTGCCATGGTGTCACAGCTCACAGCAACCTCTAACTCTTGGGCTTAAGCAATTCTCTTGCCTCAGCCTCCCAAGTAGCTGGGACTACAGGCATCCACCATAATGCCTGGCTACTTTCTGGTTATAGTTGTCATTGTTGTTTGTTGGGCCCAGGCTGGATTTGAAACCGCCAGATCTAGTGTATGTGGCTGGCGCCCTAGCCGCTTGAGCTATAGGCGCTGAGCCTTGTGTTACATTTTATAACTATACTTATCTCTCTCCCATCAACTCTCTCCCAATTCACTTTTTTTAAAAGTGTTGGGATCTTGCTGCTCAGTTTAGTCTTGAACTTCTGGATTCAAGCAATCTGCCTGTCTTGCCTCCGTAAGTGTTTTTATTTTATTTTATTTATTTTTTTTGAGACAGAGCCTCAAGCTGTCACCCTGCATAGAGTGGCATGGTATCACAGCTCACAGCAACCTCCAATTCCTGGGCTCAAGCGAGTCTCCTGCCTTCGCCTCCCAAGTAGCTGGGACTACAGGCACCCACCACAACGCCTGGCCATTTTTTTTTTTTTTTTTGGTTGCAGCTACCATTGTTGTTTGGCGGGCCCGGGCTGGATTCGAACCCACCAGCTCAGGTGTACGTGGCTGGCACCTTAGCCTGTTGAGCCACCGGCGCTGAGCCAGTAATTTTCCATTTTTAAAAGCAAATATATAGTTTTGATAGAGCTAGCAAAATGCAGAGAAAAGAATTACCACATTTCCAAGTGTTAACATATGCCTTGTTTCCCTTTCTTAAACAGGAATAATAAGGCAGATGTTCATTATGACACGTAAAATGAAAGCACGAGACTAAAGTCCTTGTTCTGTATGCCCTCTGGTCCTTTCTGGGTTTGATGCCTGGCTTACTAAGGGGAGTAGGGGAATGATCTCTATGGAGCATTTTCAATGAGAGACTTTGCACCCTGTTCCCCAAAATTCCTTTTCAGAATATTTGGTGCTGCTATTAAAATTAATTTTCTAAAATTAACTTTAGGAAAAAAAAATCATTATAGCATTTTCTTTCAAGGGGGATTTACAGTTGCACTTAAAGTAGATACTTACACTTCTGCTTGGAAAATTTAATTATTAGGAAACAATTCCAGAAGAATGAGTAATTTGCAACCAATAAAAGGCAATGGAAATATATGCGTGTGTATACAAAATAACATAGATAATAAGATTAACAAAATCATTGTGTCACTGAAGAAAGGAAAAATTATTTGGTGTCCTTGTAAGGAATTAAAGAATGTTTTCTTTGGCTTCTTTCTTTTCCTTTTTTTTGCAGTTTTTGGCTGGGGCTGGGTTTGAACCTGCCACCTCCGGCATATGGGGCCAGCGCCCTACTCCTTTCAGCCACAGGAGCCGCCCCCTTTGGCTTCTTTCTTATAATATGAATTGTTGTTTTTAAAGCAGAGTTTTTATAGGCAGGATAGAAATTCTTCTATGATGAACTGATTTTTATTTTGCCTCCCTTTTATTGGTTTTGTTTTGCTTTGGAACATATTTTTTTGAAATCTGTGATGCATCACATCTTAAGTAGATTTTAAAGTGATTCAAAGTGAGTGATTAAGGGAAAATTCAGGTACAGCTAAAACTATACTTGAGGTTCAATCCAGCATATCAAGATGTTCACATTTTGAGAAGTGGTAGAGATGTGACAGAAATTCATGCCAACCTGCAGAGCTTTACTCAGGGGCGTCTGCTCAGTGTCCCTAGGATGAATGACAAGCAAATGACCTGGACCATCGTAACTGTCCTTCCCCCCCCTCTGTCTCACTTTCCTCTTTCAGCAAATGGAGTTGAAGCTGTACTGAAATACTTATCACACATGGAATGTAACTTCACTTTGTGAGATGATAGAAACATAATGGTTACTTTTTTTTTTTTTTTAATACAGACTCTCATTTTGTCCCCCTTGGTAGAGTGCCATGGCAACATAGCTCCCAGCAACCTCAAACTCTTGGGCTCAAGCGATCCTCTTGCCTCAGCCTCTCGAGTAGTTGGGACTATAGGTATCTGATACAAAGCCAGCTAGTTTTACCTATGGGCTTTCTCTCTAACTCAGGCTGCTCTCAAATTCCTGAGCTCAAGTGATCTACCTGCCTCAGCCTTCCAGAGTACTAGGATTATAGGCATGATAACTGCACCCAGAACTTTCTATTTTTTTGAGAGAGAGAGAGACAGGGTCTCACTCTGTTGCCCAGGCTGAAGTGCAGTGGCCTCACCATGGTTCACTCCAACCTCAAACTCCTGGCTCAAGTGATGGAGTTGCCTCAGCTTCCCGAGCAGTGAGTCATGTACTACAGGCATGTACCACCACACTCAGCTACTTTTTCTTTTTTCTTTTCTTTTTTTTTCTTTTCTTTCCCTTCCCTTCCCTTCCCCTTCCTCTCTCTCTCTCTCTCCTCTCTCTCTCTCTCTTTCTTAGACAAGGTCTTACTGTGTTGCCCAGGCTGGTATCAAATTCCTGACCTCAAGGGATCCTTCTGCCTTAGCCTCCCTTAAGACTAGAATTACAGGCATGAACCCCTGCATAGTAACACAATCATAGTTACTCTCTGGCCACAGTTCTAGCCTTGCTCCTCCCTTCTCTTTTTACTTTTTCTAAAGAAGTGGGACAATGGAGGAAGAAAGGAGAGATGTGAGCAAAGTGCTGTCTAGGACAGCATACTACCAAAGACCATGGGCAGCCTCTAAGAGTTGGGCCTCCTTTCTGCATCTGAGAAATTCCACTGGGCCTTTGATAAGTACAATACCATTCCACTATGTTGCCGAGTTATCCCCTTCGCAAGATGGAAAAAGGTAGATCTAGTGGTAAGGATGTCAGATCAGAATACATGTTTTCAAATTGTCCAACAGAGAGATTCGGGAGCATTTCCCTTAACCACATTGTGTCCATGAAGGAAGACGGGTTCAGAGAGATAAAGTGACTTCAAAGGTCAACAGCTACTTAGTGCCAAACTGCCACTGAGAGCTTCTAATTCTAAAACGGGGGTGCATGTTGCTATATCTCTGTTACTGCTAGAAGATATCAATTATAGATTAGCAATGGTAATTAAAACAAACATGACCATAATAAAAGTATCTGTTTTCAATTAGAATAGCCTTAAGTACAAGTCTAGCCATTGGTCATTCTATGTAATCAAAACACTTGAAAAGGCAGAAAAATGGACAATTTAAGGGTTCATGGAAAATCCAAGGAGAAGTATTACTGAAAGTTAAATTTCCCAAGTAAACAGAGCAATCAAAGTAACTTTGTAAACACGGCAATATGCTGTCTGTAGAGTAGAATTCTTTGGAACACTTAAATTATCATAATTTGCAATCGCTTACCACTGCAGAGTTATATCTGTTGCCAATATTTCTCTAGGAGCCATCAGAACTTTTAAAACTTCCAAATGATAAAAATAAGTAACTCTGAACACATGCAACCTTACAGCCTCTATGATCAGTTACTCTTATTCTGGATTCTAACGTGTCATTATCTTCACTTTGACTAAAGAACAAGTATTGTGCTTTTCACTCATAAGAATATCGTTTACTGGTAAGATAGAAGCAATCCTTGCACTAGAAATCTGTTAATGCTGATCAAATTCTGGACAACAAAATGAGCAGAAATCTCTATAATACAAATTTGTCTATTTTTACAATACATTCCCTAGCTACTTTTAGTTTTATATAAAAAGATTGCCATTCCATTTCAGCGATGGATGTTGTGGTCTTTGCTGAGGGAGAATAGTTATTCGCAAAGCTATTCTATTAAGATAAGAAGGACAAGCTCGAGTCTTCAGGTTTGTAACAGATTGCTTTCCAGTTCCATGAATTAAGGTTAAAATGTTCTTATGATATCTCTGAGACTTATGATGAGTTGTCTTTAGCACAAGAGATGGGATAAAAAAAATTTCAGAAGTCAAAATAATTTTGGGAGCAGAGATAACGTTTGTGTTGAGTTAAACTGTATCAACCTCTTCTACGATTATCTCTGACAAGGTTAAATTTCTGATTTTCTTTATAGAGTAAGCCAGCCTTCACAGATGCAAAGATGTCTTCTTTTTTAATACTCCAGAATCTACTTAGGATCGTGGTACTTAAATATGATCATTGTGCAATTGCATTCATATACTCTGTGTATTTCCTATAGGTTCACTGTTCCTGTTATATATATACATATTTCTTTAATTTATGAATATAAAAATGGGAGGTCCCTCTTATTTTATTCACAATTTTTAAGTCTAATCCTTCTGGTTGCTGTTGATGAATACAAGTGCTTGCAAAAGATACTGAAAGGGAAAAAATGTCATAGAATTAGATTAACTGTGTGATCTGTGTCCATGGAGTTTGACTGAATTAGAATAAAGCAGCTTTGAAGCAGAGGCTCATTACAGTCCAATGAAGCACAATTGGCAGATCATCCCCACCTTCTCCTCAGAAAACGGACAGCAACTCGGGCTTAGTTTTTCCTTGTCCTATGTCCCAGGTACATTTTCCTCTCATTACTCTTTCAAACTTGGTTCAGCATCTGGTTATTTCACACGTGGAAAACTCTTAAAGCCTTGTTTTTACCAGCCTCCTGCTTCTCACATTTCAGTAGACTGCTCTAAATACCAGAAAGACAGATTATATTTCTCTTGTACCACCCCGATGACGACTTTACACCAGGGAATGGATGGATAAAAGACAAATGGTTATAAATTCTTTCCTCTTTATATATACGGAATGCCGTGATGTTCTCTTGACTGTGTATTCCTCTGTATTCCATCTTCCCCAATTATTAATCCTTTGAGATTAATGGTCATAGATTCTACATTATCTTATAGACACATACATTGAAGCCAGGGTGGTTCAATAGATGCATAGTAAATTTTAGTTCATGATTATTATATTCCTGAGGGTGTAAAAGTGGTAAAGGCTACATGGAATTTTATTCAAAATAACTTTGACTTTATAGATTAAAAGTAAATGTATTACATTTCAGTAAAAGTAAGCTATTAAAATACTAAAAACATTACCTCCCCCCCTCTACCCAATGTAGGCACAAGGCATTGGTTTCAGATCTGCAGCTTTTCACTCAGAGGATCATAAGGACTTTAGACTTGGCTCCCTGCCTCCAGAAAGACATATATTTTTTCTCTTCAAGGCAATCAGAATTATCCTTTGTAATACAATTATCTTTCTGAAGATTAAGGCACTCTTTTATATAGAAAGCCTTAGAATTAGCTTTAACTACCTCCTTAGCAAACAAATAATCATACAAAGTCACAGGTACAAATATATACCCTGTGTTAATTTGCTTTGAAGGCTAAGGAAAATCTTCTACAATAGCCCTGTTGCCAGACCAATACGTGCTGAACTTGTGATGCTAGGGATGCCTTTGTGCTTTGGCAAACCCAAATCCTTCATGCTGTATCCTCAAGTCATAGTGTCTTATAATAGTATATTTGCTAAAAAAAAAAAAAAAGAAAGAAAAAATTCACGGGATTAAAAATATCTTTTTTCATTACAAAAAAAAAAAAGAAGAAGCTAACAATTCTTTCTTTGATTCTCTCTACATTTGCTTTTATTTACTTTGGTTTGGCATCTTCACTTCCATGAATAGAAGAACCACAGGACTGGGACAGAAGAATGGAAAACAAATTATCTTGTCCTGAAATATGTTCTTTCTTTCGTGAGTCTTTCCTTTATTCTGCATGTACTATATTAGTCACTTTAAAAATTACCGTTGGAGCAACAGATAATGAAATATGTAACTATACAAAGGGCACCCTCATGAAAGGCAGCTTAGTGTGGAATAAAGATCTCTGGACCCCTATTTGAGAACTACGGTGCAAATACCTATGCCATTATAGTCAGTGTACTTTGGAGGTATTTTCTAACTTTTCAGTACTTTAAATTCCTCATCTCTAAAATGACGAGTATAATACCTGATGCATTATGGTGCCATTGTGAACCATCAACTGGATAAACGTATTAGGTGATGACTGAGTATAACCACTATAAATATAAAATGCAAGACGTATAGCCAAAGCACCCACATTCGTATACTCTGTCTCTCCAGCTGCCAAACACAGAATGAGCTCAATTTTGTTTACTCCTGCCTGTTTCTTTAATCTCTTTAAAACTGTTTGTATTTGTCCACAACCCTAGAAACTGATTTGGTGTCATCTAATTTAATCAGCCATGAGTTACTTATTAAAGATTCATGTTGAAAACATCAATAAAATAACACTAACCCTTCAAGGATCCCATTAGGCACCCCAAATGGATGTCGGATACTTTATAATTACTTGTTACATAGAATGGCTCAGTTGGTTTTTAATCTGAGGTTTGTTCTCATCACCGTCAGCAATATTTTGAGCCTCCGACATTATTTTCCAGGCATTGGATAAAATATCAAGTTACGACATCACTGATTACTTTTATTATTTGGGTTTTTAAATTACAGAAGTGAAACCAAGGATATTTTCAGACATAAACCACACTGGCTCATGTCTGTGTTTCACAGGCTCATGTCATTTAAACTCAGGAACCCCTCAACAGCATCAGAAGAAAAAATTGGGAAAGTAAGACGTGCCTGAGAAGTATAATGTTGTCATTTATAGTAAACAATGCGATATTTAAGGTAAAACATTAGTATCTCATTTTAATTACTTTGCTTTTTACATAAAATACAATTTCTACGGCTGTGTTCTGTTCTGGCCTCCCATGTAGCCGAGCCTTCCTGATGGCCTTCATTTCTAGTAAGCACCCAAGCCACCTGTGTGAGAGCTGACGTCTCCGTGTCTGGAGGGCGGTGGAGTGGTTTATATTCTTTTCATTTGATCCACATTACGTGAGAATGGGTTTTCTGCCTGGATTGAGGACAGTCATCGAGTGTGACACATATGACTGACAGCCGTAGCACAAGTAAGCACTTTAGTGTTTCAATATGATTTCTGTGGTCAAGATGTGACTTTTTTTCCTCTTAGACAAAGATATTGAATTGAGAGTCAAAGAAATATCAAAGCACTTTCTTAGAGACTGGTTCTAACATTGAACATTAAATTTTAAACTGGAATATACCTTAAAGAAGGACATTTTAAACCTTGGTTTTTGATCCTGAATTATAAAAGATTTGTCAGTATTTTAATTTGTCAATTTTCTGTTCTATTCAAGGATGACATGTTCTAATAGCATTCCTCTTACTATTTTATTTTCTCATTTCCAGAAATTAAGTTCAAAATCAGTTCCTTTTTAGAGATAATTCTATATATTTTTTCTTTTTTTATATATATATTTTTTTCTTAATGTTTACTGCAGGGATTGATGAATTTGTATAGTTATGATAGAAAAAGGCAGAAAATAGTTAAGTCACATTATAAAGTACATGTCATGTAACCAGGATAGGTTCCCCTACACACTAAAGCCCTATAATTTCAGTGCCTTTACAATTATAACTTTGAGTCAAAGCCCTCAAGCATA
Organism: Arctocebus calabarensis; assembly: GCA_963573935.1. Taxonomy (NCBI): domain Eukaryota; kingdom Metazoa; phylum Chordata; class Mammalia; order Primates; family Lorisidae; genus Arctocebus; species Arctocebus calabarensis. The sequence goes on along the minus strand of CAUYON010206612.1, from coordinate 15,581 downwards.
GTTGACTATGTGATTATGTGATTGACAGAGTCAGAGTGTTTAAAAATTATTCTGATTTTTACTGAGGTGTAGTAAAAACAGTTTACACAGTTTGGAAAATAAAACAGTTACCATCTACTGATCCTGGGAGCTGCTTAATCACTAACAAGGCAGACTCAATTCAGTAAATGATTTCAACTATCTCACTTCCCCTCACCACCACCCCTGTTTCCCAGCCCAGTTATTGTAAAGAATCAACCTTCAATGCTTATCAGGGTTCTTTTTCTTGAGAGTGGAAAGAGAATGTTCCCAGCTGATAAAGAACACCATGATTCATGATCCCCTCTGATGTTTTTTCCCTGTGGCTAACACATGAGATGTGCTTTTAATAAAATGCTCAGGCATCACTTTGTAACTTTTGTCACCTAAGGGAGGCGTTACTCTTTCTCAGTTCTTACTAGAGTATGTCTCTGTGGTTGTGTCTGTATACTGAGGAGTTTGTGTATAAATGTAAGTCTACATAAGGAGTTGGTATAGAGAGGAAAAAAACAGATCTTTCTATGATGGTAGAGACAGTACCATAGACATCAACTTTCTTTTCTAGTTTAGCCAAAAATCTACTGAAGCAAAACAGGTATTTCTTATTAAAAGAAAGTACTTCTTTTCTGGGGGAAAAATGCATAACTTTGCAACATCTACAATAAAAAACATCTGGTAGCTGTTCTGCGTATAAACGTTTTATTAAACACTTAAACGGCATCTTTTCAGTGCTAATTAAATGAATTTAACCCAATTAGAGGATTCGAGACACTTTGTAAGTGCTCACTAGCAAGACTGAGAAACTTTACACTCCATCACTTCATCCTTTGCACGCCACTTGCACGTGGCATGAATCATACAGAGGTGATCAGCACTTATTTGGACAGTTTCTTCCTGTTTTCCTTTGCTTTTTTAAAATCCTCTAGCCCAATAGCCTGGCACTGGCTGTTTATGCAGGATGCTTGCTAATTCACCAAGTAATTGCTCATAGGGTCCCATTTCAGAATTAAAAAACAGCAGTGGGGAGATCTCCTGTTTCCTGCTGACACAGTGACATATTTAGAAGCAGTTGTCTCTACAAGCATCTGCCTCAGCGCGTCCCGCGGCAAAATTCAGTGCACGCCATAAGCACTGCCGGTGCTGCACACTTACTACGTTTCAGACACTCATTCTTCCTGCCAGCACCTAGCGAGGACAGATTTGTTGCCACTAGTTGGTTTGTTTTTCCACCCTATACTCTGCTGAGGCAAAAGGAGGAAATACGAGCTATTAAAAAAAAAAAAAAAAAAGGCTCTGCCTTAAAGTAAAGATCAAGGACAAAATAATTTCCAGAAAAAAATAAAAGCACTTTAAGATTCTTCTTAGTAGAGTTAAAATATAGATCTCAAAGGCTTTCTAGACTTACTTATTACTTGAGAGAGAAAAAAAAAATAAACCCAGTACATAATCATACAATTCCGTGTAAATAAATGCCTGCAGTTATGTGTTTAAGTATAAAAGGCTGATCCATATTCATCATATGTGGCTTTAACACAGGATCGTTTCTAAACTGGCCAGTGTATTTTAAGCAGAGGGGATACTGCTATAGAAAAAAAAAAAAAGAAAAATACACTCACACTTGAAAGCTGAAGTTCGAAGTTTGTCCTCTGAAGTTTGTCGAGGATAAATGTGCATTGTGGAATATTTTATTATGCCTGAGATAATGCCTCGCAAATGCATTTTCTCCATTTTAAGAGAAAACTATAGTTGGAAGGATCCTGATCAAGAGTTGGTTGAATAAGTCTCAGCAAATCATGAACGCAAATTTTAATCTGTGCTGTGAAGAGAAAGGTTCTGTGTGCATGTGTGTGTGTTTCCTGGACCATAGTTATTTAAAACAAAATTTTATACTGCATCAAACAGATGAGATAAATAAGCCCTCACAATAAGTTCTCCTAAGTTCCAGAGAATTCAGGAGACTTTTTGAGTAGAGCCCTATCTGATTGTCCTGTGAAAAAGTGCAGCCTCAGAAAATGTATCCGTGAAAGGGATGAAGGTTGGTCAACACCCATTGAAATACTATAATACAAGTATTAGGGGAGCTTTCTGGCCCCAAATTTTATGTGCACCACAGGAATACCAAATGATTACAATAAATGTCTTTATATGGTTTTTACACTTGCTGGAATTTCTCATTAGGTACATTTGCCTGGACTAAGAAACTATCATATAGGTGATCCAAAATTCTCAGAGGATTTGATGAAATAAATTTTCAAAGTAGCATAAAATGGTTTAAAATGCTTTATGACTTGACGGAAAATTTATCTAAACTAGTGATCGACCCAAATACCAGCTGGTGTTCCACAGACCTTTACTGATCCCTTGGCTGTTTCAGGTACTTTGCTGAGTGGAGGCGATACAGCCTTGAACAAGGCAGCATATCCCAGGAGGGTTATAGTTCAGCAGCAATAAATGAGTAAAGAAGCCAGGCTTTCCATCTGTGGTAGAGCAAGTTCCCTGGCAAGAAAGCTAAGAGACTTTACCTGAAGCACAAAGGATTTATTTGATTTCCGTATTTTATTGCAGGAGGGGGTAGGCTTTGGAATGATTTAATGAAAATGGAAGGAGGATTCTATGCTGCCTCCTTGGCACTGCAGTGGAAGAAATGAACATTAACTTATTGCAGATTGTGGTAAATGCCATAAAGCAAAGGGAAGGTGTGCAGTGAGGGAGAAGAAGAGCGCATCAAAGGCGCCGGCGGGTGTCTTTTACATTCAAAAAGAAGGCTGCTCTCTGTGGTCCCAGTAAGAAGACAAGAAAGCTCTTCATGCTCCTTACCTTAATGAGCAAAGATGTGTCTTCCAAATTTCAGAGGCACCCAGAAGTGCCAAGGAACATCCACCAGGTTAGAAGGAGGTTGTGCTTGAACGTTGGACAAGCCACAGCAGTACCTTGCTCGTGGTAATCTTCATTTTGCCAAAAGAGAATGTACCCAAGCCCTATTATTAATACTGGCAAAAGAGTTCTCTCATGATTCTTGAATCAATGGAGCTCACCAGTTGTTCACTAATTTATTACTATTATGTTAGACTATAGCTCAACAATTACTGATTTGCAGACTGAGTGCTGAGCTCTAGGGAAACAACGACCCTGGGGTGACACAAAAGTCTCATGGACAAGGCACACGTGCCAGCAGACAAGATGACAAATGCTGTAACTGGGGCACACGTGTGCTCTAAGAGGTCACACGAGGGCCTGTACCTCACAAAATCGAATATTTCAACCTGGTTGTTTGTACCCTCAGGTTCACCTGAAGTTAATTTGTTTTTAAAAATAGAGGTAGAGATAGAGATAGAGACCCCATCCTGTAAAAAAGAAACAACAAACAAATAAAGCAAAAACAAAGCAAACGAACAAAGAAGAACACTGAGGTTTGCAGGCTCAGTGAAGGGGTGGCCAGGGAAAAGGATAGCTGGTTCCTGGGATGTGTTCCACGTGAGTGGTATTTGGGGCAGAAGGAGTCAGGGGAGAAGGGACAGAACCATGTGCATTAGAAATCAATCATGATTAGCTTAACTCCAAAGGAGGTTTATATGTGTATCGCTGTGTGGGAGAATGTATATGTTGATTAACGAAGCTTTCACAGAGCTAAACAGGAACGTGTTTGTCACCGTTCATTGGGATGACGGCTCATTTCAATGCAGTTCGAGTTTTACTGTCTTAGCATTTATGGCATTATTTGCTCTCTTACACTGATGCTGACAGATGCTTGGTTTATATTTAACCTGAAGGTGGCATTTACAGCCGCAAAGACTCTTAATTATGGTAGAATTGAAAACATCCAGGATTCCCAATACAAGCAAGATTTTCTTTCTAGTGCATGTCAAATGCAAGGTAAAATTAAGAAGACAAGAATTGGAAACCATTTTCTTAGGTAAAAGAAATCACCATACAGTTATGTATAGATTTTTCAGGAAGGAGAATAGTGTAATAGTGTCAGAAAAGTTGTCGAAGGTAAGATGGAGATTTTATATTTGACCTGGCCCCAGACATTAACTGCAGGAAACATGAGAAATCTGAAATTCCCTTTGCTGCACCAGGATAGCACTGAGGTAGAAATGATAAACTAGGCACCCCCCATGGAGGCCGGACCAGCAGGGCACCATGTTCTGCACAGCACAGCCTCTTGGCAACATTCTTTCTCCTCTGTCTCATAGCAAACAGCAAGATCCCCAAGGATCAGCTACTCTGTTGAAGGAGAAAAATTACTGTGGATAGAAACTTTTAAATAGAATAACCTAGGAACAAAGACCTTTATTTATTTTTTTATTTTCTCTCTCTTTGTTTTTGTATCTATTTTACGGGCTTTACACTGAAAAGAAAACAAATAAAATAGACTTTTCTTGGAAAAATATTTTGCAGAGTTATTTTTGTTATTTAGAATAAACATCAAGGAAAGGATTGTGGAAGCATGTTGACCTCAGTCTTTACAATATGTATTAGTAACAATCATTAATTAATAACAGAATGATTTAACTTTAACTCTGGGAAAAGAAAAAGCATGAAATCTTATTTTGGCTAATTTTCTATGCCAATTTTCCCAGGCCCTGGTATTCAGATATTTTGGTCAAACACCAACATAAATGTCACATAAATGTGAAGCTATTTTTATATGAGATTTACATTTCAATTAGGGGACTTTTTAATTGATATGCAATAATTATATGTATTTATGGGATACCTGTGCTATTTTGATAGTATACAATGAGTAAGGCTCAAACCAGGCTCAAACTGAGATATTCATCACCTCAAAATTTATCATTTCTTCATGTTGAGAACACTCCAAATCTTCTCTTCTAGTTTTCTAAAATACTCAAGAAATTATCGATAACCATAATTACCCTACTGTGCTATGAAACACTTAAACTTACTCCTTCTATGTAATTGTATTTTTGTATCTATTAATCAATTCCTATTCATTTTCTCCTTCCCCTTACCTTTCTGAGACTCTTTTAACAATTCCAATCTCTACCTCCATGATAACAACTTTTTTAGCTCCCACACATGAGTGAGAACACATCATCCTTATTTTTCTGTTCCTGGCTTATCTCACTTAGCATAACATTCTCTAGGTTGGTTCATTTTTTCGTTGTTGTTGTAGAGACAGAGTCTCACTTTATCCCCTCGCTAGAGTGCCATGGCGGCACACAGCTCACAGCAACCTCGAACTCCTGGACTTAGGCAATTCTCTTGCCTCAGCCTTCCAAGTAGCTGGGACTACAGGCACCCACCACAACGCCCAGCTATTTTTCTATTTTGCAGTTCGGCTGAGGCCGGGTTAGAACCCACCACCCTTGGTATATGGGGCCGGTGCCCTACGCGATGAGCCATAGGTTGGTTCATGTTGTGAATGTGTACCTTGTACCCATTAGGTGGGGATTTACCCAACCCCCTCTCCCTTCCCACCTACTTGATTCTCAGTGAGATTTACTTCCACATAGTTGTTGATTAACTAGTTACAAACTTGAGTTGAGTGCATGTGGTGTTTGTTTTTTCATTGTTGCAATAACTTCACTTAGAAGAATGGTCTCCTGTTTCATCCAGATTGTTACAAAAGATACTAGATCATCATTGTTTTGAAAAGAGAAGAGGAAATTCTGCCACCAGAATGCACCATCAACTCTTCCCTCTAGCTTGTTTTCCTACCATACAGTTTGGACCTCACAGCCTCCACAAACGCGTGAACCAATTCTTTAACATAAATCCATGTGGAGGTTGACTGATAGACAGATACCCACATCATATTGTTTAATTTCTCTGGATAATATAATATAAACCCTCATAATAAGTGTGTATTCACTATTAAGAAAGTTTTTTCTTGCCATCTCACACTGCATAACTATTATTCTTTACAACTTTGGATATTTACCTAGTGGGACATTTGTGATCAAAGCACAAAGTCTTATTACTTGCACAACAAAAATTTACCTATTGCCTTTTGTTTTATAAAGAATAAAAAGAGCATGGGCTTTCATAATTGAGTGCATAATTATATACTACACAGTATAATGATGACCTTGTCATCAGAGCAACTCCCCTGAAGAACAATTCAATGTTTTACAGAATGTTTGTATCAAGTAACTTCCTATTATTGACTTTCACATCATAAAATAGGCATTTTTACACCGATATGTCTACTAGGTGATGAAAGGGAATAAAAGGCTTATAAAACAATGTCTGGCATAGTTGGACTGCAATTCATCTAGGTGAGATTGAAACCTTCAGTTTTTCTATCGCATCCCAGCAGCCGAAGTCAAATGCACACACTGTGGAAATCCTTACTATTTCCTTCAGGCTGCTGTAACTCGTTAGCCTGGTGAGTCACAGAAAGCAAAGCACTATCCAAGGAGCAAACTCACTTCCACTTACTTCAAAGCTCTAAATTTCTGGATCCTGACTCCTTCTTTTTCACTGGATATTTGAGTATTCCTTCTTCTCCTATTTACCTGCTCTTAAAAACAGAGCCTGCTCTGATCTTTTCTATGTTCTTGATCTATTTAATATTTATGTATTTCTTAGCTTCTTAGGTAGTTTAGGTAGTAACATCAGCAGTAATAACAACCAATGACAAAAAGAAACAAAGTTAAAAATACTAATTTGCACAAAAGAGTTGTGCTAATAAGTGGCCTGGCCAGGATTTAAATCCAAGGATGTCCAATTCCTTTTATGTTCACCCACAGTGGCAGGCAGAATGACATATTTTCTTACTGTGAAGTGTGGTTTGACCCTACACCCTTTCTTCTTGGCAATTTTTTTCATGATTTTACAATAAATAAGAGGAATTTGACTCTTATCTTCAAAATTCAGTAAAATACGAGTATAAAGTACAACAGGGCTTCTATGGTGTTTGAAAGCATGATTTCTGAAAGCCTAGATTTTCAGTGTCACACAAGGTTTGCTGTGCAACAGAAGTCTGACTTGGCTTTGGGCAATCACATAAAGGAAAATCTTATAAGGATAGATTGTCCCCCTTCATCCCCCATTATCTTCTACACTGTGACCCGTTCTAAAGCAAAGCAGTTGTGTGTGGCAAGGGGTACATAATGAAAAAAAAAACCTTCCAAAGAAATGCAGATATGAACTCAAACCATCTTTAAGACCACACAAAAGATGTCGAACATTTATTATAGTAGGGTGGGAAAAAGAAAATGCCCACAATTGAGGATTAATTTTCTCTTCTCCATTGGGTTCACATTGGACTTGGCTCCAGATAAACTGTGTATTTTATGTGTGAGTCTTGTGACTTTTTGTAAGTTATATAGGCAGCCAAAATTTTTGTTTTTAATTCTATAAATTTTAGATTTAAATTTTTGTGAAGCTTATTAAAACACATGAAAGAAATCAAGTAATACAGCAAAGGACATGTGCCCAATTGACACATGCCTACTTTTTATTTCTCCTTCCTTTTCTGCCTTCCTGAAATCTCTCTTTCTGAAGTCAAAATTACTGCATTCCTTACTGAAATCACATGCGTATGAATGCATATCTCTGAAATGTCCAAAACGTTGCTTAGCATAGTATCACTAGTGAGACCTCAACACTTTTTAATAGCTGAAAAATCAAAATGAGAGTCTTTGCTCATTTTAATATTAAGAAGTGGAAGCAACAGAATAAAAATTTTATTCCTGGTCTGATAAAGTCAGTAGATATATTCTGAAGCATTTTAGTATTTAGTTAAGTACTTACATAGATTATGTTGTAAATTTAATTAACAGAATTCTTGAAAAGTAGAAGACCTTTTTAAATACGTTACACTCCACGGCAGTGAGTCTTTTCTCTTCTCAGCATAATTTATTGTGAAAGGTGCGTGTGGTGTGGGTCTGTGTCAGAAATTCTCTCTGCCCTCCAGCTAAGTTTGCTTCAGTGGAAATGAGATCCTGACCACTGGGCTGATGGATGTACACATAACTGACTTGTTCAATTCTAATTTAATTCTGGAAATCTATCTCCTTTATGACTTTAATTTTTCTGACATGAAAACGTTCTATCTTTTTAGGCTTCCATTGCTTCTGCAGAGATAAAGTATTCTCTGGGTGGAGGGGGGTTGAAAAAAGAAGCAAAGAAGCAGCAATAAACAACCCCACAAAACCAATTTTCACATTGGCAGAAAAAACACGAGGACTCCAAATAGCCATAACTTGAAACAGTGGCAGATCCTTGGCAGCGTATGATTTGAGATTATTAATGAAAATCTTCATCAAAAAAACAGGCGCTTCTTTAGTTTCGAGAGACCTGAGTTTTTCACGTATGAAATGTCTAAAAGTATATCAGACCAGGAGAGAGAAAACATAACTTCTAGTCTAAGAAGGGTCTTGGTTATGGATTTTATGATCACATTTAAGCTGGAACAGGACGAGTAAGGCCCTCATTTCAATTCTTTATAATAATGAGAACAAAAGGCTATGGGCATGATCCTTACTGAAGTCTTTCTTCACCCCATTTGCTTAATTTAACAATCCTCTGGCATTCAGGCTACATTAATAATCCATCTTTTAATAAATAAATACATTTTTGTTGGCATCCTTACATCACAGATATTTTGATGAAAACTGTTGAGATCATATATGCAGAGTACAATGTAAATTACTAAGCAAATATACCATATTATGAATATATATACCTTAAATATATAGTTGATAGTATATGCATTGTTCTATTTTACATTAGGGATGAAATAAAATACATTCATTCCTTTTTCCTCCAATTTTAATCTTTTTGTACACACAATTGTGCTTGAGTCAATTCGAATGAGAAAAAAAAGGGTTCCCCCCCCTATGAAGTGAGACTCTATCTCTACAAGAAAAGGAAGAAAATAAAAATAAAAATAAAAAGCTTCCCCCCACACTTAGGAGGTTCTTTTTAAAAAAGAGAATATTATAGCAACCTGTAGCTTCTTCTAGTTCATTTCTATGGTTTTCTTCACTTCTTCTATCATATCAAAAATGCCCTTTATTCATTTTTTGTTTCTCTAGGCACATGATTTTAATTCCCTTTGAAGCTGACACCCTCAACACCTCTTAAAAATCTTTTGTTCCTTAGGCTTAGCAATCTGCTGACATAAAATCCCTCCTTCACCTTTCCTATCTAACTATACTTGAGGAAAAAGGTAAGGAGAAATCAATGTTCTTAAGCCAAAGTTTACTCATTGTTTTCCTGAATTAAAAACTCCAGAGTAATTAAAGGTGTCTAGTTATTCAAGTAAATGAATAATGTGATGATAAAAATATTATTTTCCAATATTTCCCGTTAAGATTTCTATATGTAAAACCAAAATTCATTTTGCAAAAAGTGAAAAATAGCAAATGCTTTGAAAGTCCTAAGGATGTTGTATACATTTTTTGTACTCCACTAGTTTGATCTTAGCAAAATTTTATCAGCTGGGAGAAATGTACGATCGGAAGACATGAAAGAGCCTGAATTTTCTCCTTGAGGGGGAATTTTCATGGTGACACTTTTATTTTATGTGGCTTATTTTCACTGCCCCAAACCTAGCGATAGAATAAATCTAAGGGATATGAAACACCACCATGACTATATCTACATTTTTAATCACAAATGAAACTTATTTCCTTTTGTATTTCAGTTATGCCCAAAGACTCAATAGTCACAGCTAACCTTTCCTTAAAGATGTTCTTCAGTAAGCATTTGCCACATATATACTCTCTCACTCTTGTTACATACCTTGAAAAGAGCTTCTTTAAAAAAAAAAAAACTACACTTTTCTCCTAAGTTATTTCCATATTTAGTTAGTTCCTTTCATCCTTACCTAAGAGCTAGTCCTGGGTCAGATATTTGCACCTCACTCAATATCACCTATGTGATTAGCCCTCTGACTCCAAGGAGTTCATAGGTAAAGAGATGTTTTTTTTCTTCTACAAAATCTGAAGTACTACAGATGATTTTATTACTATTTTTTTGCGTGTATTAATACTAAAGTCCAAATCTGAAATCTCTGTGGGATATATACCTTTATTGCAAGGGAAATTATTGAACATAGAAGCTTTTATCTTGATTATAGCAGTCCTTATATAAAACTCAGACATCAAACCTATATTCTTACAGTAAAATTCAAGTATATCATTGAAAAAAATTACTTAAAATGCTTTAAGTTCTTGCTATGCAAAATATGCTATGAGGTCGTGCAGCACTGGCATTGCCAGGAGACTGTTAGGGACATTGAACGTCAGCTACACTCAGATCTCTGGAATCTGAACATGCACTGTCAGAAACCCCACAAACACTTCATATGCACACGAGAGCTGGAGAAGCACCAACCTAATTAATGACTGTTGATTTTTTTGTTGCACAAGTGACCCCCAAAGAAACAAACATCTTATATCTATGTGTGGTCTGGGTACAAGGTACACATTTGCACTGAAATGGTTGGCTAGAACCACTGCTGTGTTAATGGCCCCGGAGTTTTGTATAGGGATGGTCATAAATCTCCAGAGTGAGGGCATGGTCAGGGTGAAGGGAGGCAGAAGGGAAGAGAGCTTGTGGCTCCCCCGTGCTCAAGGGAGGCATAAATCTGCTCATGTGGGGTGTGTAGTTACACGTGCTGTGACAGCCGTGACATGGGCTGCAAGCTATGACGGGACAAGTGTCCGACTCACATAGATTGAGGTCTCAGTAAAACTAAACCTGGAAAAGAACAATCTAGTCGCTCTGTTCTGGGCTGACTGGGGAGTGCAGGTTCTTTTAATACTGTCTTCATACGTTCAAACAGAGAATTGTGACATTATTATTTAGAAGGAAGGAAGGACCTTTATTAAAACTGTTAAGTCTTAGATCAGTGGAATTAAACTAATCTGAGTATACAGATTTTTATAGCTCCACATGATGGAGCAGTTGACTCAACATTGCTAGAGAATGTGTTTCATGTGGGGGGGAGAATGTTCGTGGGGGGAGTCTGAAGGGGAGATTGATGTGACCCCACCTGATGACCACAATGTGAGGGTGTATGACACCCTTCCTGAGTTCAGGGCACAACCTCAACAGGGGCTGTACCTAACATATGCAAACATTATAACCTAATTCTATTAATACCCTCCTACTAATCTGCAATAATGAAAGGGAATATGTTTCAATTTCAAAAGAAGCAGCATGCGTGTTTCAAAATTTTAAGTGCAAAGACATATCTATTATATTTTTAAGCATGCTACAAAATTAAACATGACAATTCCCATTTTAAATAGACATCCTATGAAATAGATAAGTGTGATATTATAATTATTAAAGTAGCTAAATATAATAATCTTCAAAATAATTCATATTTATAAAGCATTTACTGTATGCACATATCACTTTTATTGATGGGATTTACTCCTCATAATAGATTAAGTACTATTATTATTCTCCTTTCAGCAATAATGAGACTGAGGGACAGAAAAATGAAGTAACTTGACTGAGCTCACACAGTAAGTGATAGAGAGAGAGCCCAGACCCTTTTGGTCTGCCTCCAGAGTTCATTTAATTGAGTATTAATTTGTACAACATTTTGATAATGCTGTTTTTGTTGAGAAAGAATAACTTTTCCTTCTCACTTTCAAAATAAGCAAACAAAACAACCACCAAACTGCAACAGTTGCAATATTTTCTGTAATTGCTATAGCTGGTGACATGCATTACATTCAATCAGTAAAGGCAATGGTTAAAATGCAGATGGTCCCAAGAGTGGTAAACATCTGAAAGAATGCTAGAGGAAATGTGCATTTATTTTTTTTTGTTGCTACTGTATAACAAATCTAAAAGCCTGTGGGTAAAAATCTTAGGACAGAGGGACTCAGCTGTGTCCCCTGCTTAGAGTCTCACAAAGCCAAATATCAAGGTATTGGCAGCACAACATTCCTTTCTAGAGATTCTGGAGATGAATCCATTTCTAAGCATATTCAAATTGTTGGCCAACTTTTGTGTATCTGCAGGGCTGGGGTCTCTGTTTCCTTCTGTGGTGTCAGCGGAGAGGCACACTCGGCATTGTAAAGTCTCCCACTTTGCCACATCACTGCCTTCCTCTTCACACCAGCAACACCGTGAGTGCTTCTCCCACCCTGAGTCGCTCTGACTGCTCCTACCCAATATCTTCCATCTCTAGCCAGAGAAATTCACTCATGTTTAAGGGCTCATGTCATTAGATGAGGTCTACCTGGGTAATCCAGGAAAATCTCTGCATTTAATTTCCCACGATACAATACGGGAACATGACATAAGCACAGTCCCTTTCGTCATGTTTACATATCCCGAGGTCCCAGGGTTTATGACAGGGACCTTGCTGTAGGGATAAGGGACATTGTCTAGTACTGTATGTCTGAAAGGGACAGAGAATGTAAATGAGCTCAGAAAGCCCAGGGTGGAGAAATAGAAATGAATTTTGAAATCATCTCAATTTTGCTAAATACAATATTCACCTCTCACACAATGCCTGTGGTATTTGTGTTAGGCCAGAAATGTATTAAATCATTTACCAAGGTATTCCTCAAAACACGAATTATAAAAAGTTAATTTGGCCGTGTAAAAAAATCGGATAGAAAGTGCCAATATCCTCATTTGTAGTGTCCAAAACTTATGAATTGAGAAAAAAATTATTTGTAACTATTAGCTTAATAGTGGTCCAAAAGTTTACCCACATATTAACACAATCGAATGGGCGAAAATGTCAAGTATCACTAGGATATCCAGAGTAGGGAGGAATGTAAGTGTTATCACAAAATCACTCCGCTGTGCTAGTCAAGCCTTAATCTAACTAGTGCAATGTTTCACTTTTTGTAGAAGGTAAAATCCAATACAAGTCGTAAAATTAATTTTAGAGCCCTGCCCTTTAGCTATATAATGGCTTTATTTTTATGATGTCTTTATTTTTGAGATACTGAGTATCCTTATTACTAATTCTCCAAATACTGTAGGCCTGCCGCTGTTGTCATGACCGTTGCTTAAGGATCCCTCTGTAAATATGGTGCAGCTTAAACCAAAACACACACGCACATCTCCGGAGAAGAAGGCTGACAGGGGACTGCTGACGCGTGAATGGGACGCTTTGTCTAACTCACACAAAAATGCAAATTAATTGCTGAGAAAGAAAACTAAGGGATTCAAAGACTTTCTTGATTGCCTTCTTTAAAATGCCAAGAACTTAAGCTGGCCTTTCTTATCGTCTACTACATGCACGTGACACTTTAGGAGGGCTTTCTTATTGTACTGTAATTCAGGGATTGTTCCAGCTCTGTGCTCCATGCCTTTTTCCAAAGGGCAGCCTGAGATGTATAAATCGGGTAATGAACAGCTGCATAATTTAAGGGTCGAGCTAGCAGGGCGCTGTTCCTTATTTTGTGTTGCTTTAGCAGTTGCCAAGATGTTCCAGGCCTATTTAGGAATACAATTTTTTGACTGCTTTATTTCTCTCAGATGATATATGCTGGGATTTGCTTCTGTTCCAGAAAGTGAATTGTATCAGCAGAAGTACCAGAGCAAGCTTTTCTCTCATTTTACTCCAAAGGGCAACAGTACGGAGCTATAATGAGGTCATTTTTTTTTTTTTCCAGCCATGCACAGCCTGTGTTCTATCAGGCAGGGTTGTTTAAACTGAGTCCTACGCCTTTCCAAAGCATGATGGGCTCAGTCACTGAGCTGTCAGAGGCATTTGCACACTACATCCCTCTCACATGAGGCCACTCTCCTGAATGTTCAAAGGGCCCGGGCAAGGAGGTTCTTCGGGATGAAGGTTGCATGCTGACTAATCAGTTGTTTTTTTATTCCATGTTGGCTTGTATTCCCTGTTTGTAAATAAAAGGTTTATCCTGAATTTCCTGTAGACAAAGAAGCATAAGACGGATTTGGACCTTGTTTCCAGGACAAGAGAGCTGCCTGCCATCCAATCCCCCAAAATGTGCTACATCCCCCCCTCATAAATACCCGTCCAGGTGTCATGAAGGATACTCTGAGTATGAGCTTATCTAACAACAATTTCTTCAGGATAAAACAGAACAGTCAGACTTTAAAAAATATTTCCCATCTATTTCACTATAAAACTGCCTGTTTTGAGAAAAGACCCCAGTGGGCAATTTGCAAAGGCTTTGGAGTGTACACCACATAACGATAAGCAGGTAAGGAGAAAAGCTGTCCAGAAAATACAGGATCTTTTTTTCAAGAAATAAATTAGTGTATTCTTTCACTGGTCAGATGGTAAAGAGCTAATGGAAGAGAGATGTGACAGACCACAAAGACGAGGAATTGTCTGCAAACTGGCAGGCACAGTGATGTGCTGATGACCCAAATTACTTTCAGGCAGTTTGGCTCATCTCTGTCTGTCACACTTACAGGACCAAGCCAAATGCCTTTAATTAATATGGAGTATTTTCTTTTTCTTGAAGTAGGAACAAAACAGCAAGTATCTCTTGATTGCTCTCAAGCAATCTCTCCGAATGGCAAAATTTCTGAAGCAAGGCTCCTGTCATCGCTCAGCGTTGGTGATCATCCTGATGAGCACCCTGCCACGAGCACAGTCGTTCTTCAGCGGGAATTTGGGCTTCTGCAGGAACGTGCACACGGCCTGCGCTGTGTGTATGCACAGGGGAGTTTAGAGAGTGTGGTTGCTGAAATAAGCTTGTAGGGTGAAGTTTGCCCCCTTTCCCTTTGGTTTTGATAGCTAGGTGAAAAGACTTAGTTTGTGAAAGGTAAAACCCTCTGAATCAACAGAGTTCAATATACCACCATGTAAACCCACCCAGCACGATGCTCCCTGTGGTTGGTGAAGCAGCCTGCCTGCGTTTCTGAAAAGGTTGTCACAGGTCACTTCTGACACTTCTTGCCAGGGCCCAGGACTGGCCAGGTCTCGGCCGGCTTAACTAGGTTCTGGACGCAGACCGCTAAATTACCTTGCTCAGGTTCAGTCTCTCTTAGGTGCCTGAGGGCTATCTACTTTAGCTGGAGAGAGAGAGTCTTAGAATAAAGCAGTTTTCTTAGAAAGATAGACAGATCTTAGTTTTTAGCAGAGTTTAGTAATTTTCAGCAGAGAGACGCCGTGCTGGCGTTCTGCAGGCAGGAGAGGAGACAGAGTCAGAGTAAGCGGGTCTGTGATAGAATGCGCATGCTCCCGACAGCCTTCTCCTCTAGTCTAATATAAGGCTGATCTCGTGCCTCTCAACACCGCAGGTGCAGAGACGGCCAATTCACCACTGCTCTCATCTCGCGAGCTCTCATGCTTGTTAGGAGAGCTAAATCCCTCTCCACGCCCTTTCCACCCAGGTGTTCCATCACTGAGCTGTACAGGTATTTCTTATAACTCTCACTTCTCCTAGCCATAGGCTATGTGGGCTGCTACACCAGGTACATGTTTCTGAGTTACAGGCCAGTGTGTCCAACAGTTTGCTGAGTATCTATGGCTGTGTCTATACATGTCACACAGGATTCAGCATCATCTCCTGAGCGTCTCTTTCCTGAGCTTCCTCTTCCAGAGTGGGCAGCACTTGCTGCTGTCCTCTACCTTCACCTGATGGCCAGGTCCTGCTCCTTTTGCCTCCTGAGTATCTGAC
>CAUYON010206611.1:0-28185 GCA_963573935.1 Arctocebus calabarensis | reverse complement strand
AATGGCCGGGCGTTGTGGCGGGTGCCTGCAGTCCCAGCTACTTGGGAGGCGGTGGCAGGATACTCGCTTTAGCCCAGGAATTGGAGTTTGCTGTTTGCTTTAATGCAACAGCAATCTACCCAGGGCAACAGCTTGAGGCTCTTTCTAAAAAAAAAAAAAAAAAAAAAAAAAGTAATAAAAACAAATATAGTGGAGAAACATCTTTCTAAATAGGGCACAAAACTCAAAAGCCATGAAAGAAAGGAATGATAAAACCACACAACATAAAATTTGAATTTTCTATTCAGTAATAAGTATCATAAACACGCAACTGGGGAAAAGCATTGTCATCTCAAATGAAAAACAAGGATAATTTCCTTAACATAAAGAAGGGCCAACAACCCAAGAGAGAAATGGGTGTAGTTAGTACATTGACAGCCACAGCGGACAGGCCAAAGGGCTCTTCAATATCCGAAAAGGTAACTCAATCTCAGATAGGAGACTTGCAAATTAAAACTAGAATTCTAGAATTAAATACTATTTTATACCTGTAAGAGAGTGAAGAAAAAACATTATGGTAATACTTTATTAAGTAGAGTGTATGTAAGTAGGCATTGTTAGATATTATTATTGGGGAATATTATTATTATTATTATTAGGGAGTATTAATTGGTATACTTCAGAAATTTTTACCAAAATTAAAAATTCATATATCCTTTGACCTAGGATTCCCATGTATAGAAATTTAACATAGATATTCTCACAAATAGGCTAATATTTACACATAAGGATATTAAATTAAGACATTTATACCCAGACAAACTTTCATTTAAGTATAAAGATGGCCAGACATGGTGGCTTACTCTGGGAGGCTGAGGTGGGAGGATCACTTGAGCTCAGGAGTTCAAGACCAACCTGAGCAAGAGCAATACCCCATCTCTATTAAAAACAAATACCTGTAGTCCCAGCTACTTGGCGGTCTGAGGCAGGATGATCACTTGAACCCAGGAGTTTGAGGTTACTGAGAGCTAGGATGCCACAGCACTCTAGCCTGGGCAACAGAACTCTCAAAAAAAAAAAAATACATACATACATACATACATACATATATATATATATATATATATGTAAAATGTGCCATCTTTCCTCAGAAAGCTCCGGGGAAAAGAACCAATTAAATGCCTCTTTCCAAGCTCCTGGTAGTGGCCGGTAATCCTTGGCATTCACTTCAATCTTTGCCTCTGTATTACCTTTATATATATATATGGGTGTGTGTGTGTGTGTGTGTGTATAAAGGTAATAAATAACAATTTTCAAACATGAACTCTGAGAATATAGAGTCTATAGTTTCCTTAAATCCTAAAGACATTACTAGAGGAAGAATTACTGGAATAGAAAAAAAATGAATGCTGTGTGAAGACAGAGGCAGAGATTGAAGTGAATGTCAAGGATTACTGGCCACTACCAGGAGCTTGGAAAGAGGCATTTAATTGGTTCTTTCCCCGGAGCTTTCTGAGGAAAGATGGCACTCCTGACACTAACATTTTGGCTTTGTAACCTCAGGAACTACAAGACAATAAATTTCTATTGTTTTAAGCCACCTGTGTGTGGTAATTTGTTACAGCAATCCCAGGAAACTAGCACAACCAGGAAAACATGCTAATTAGGACGAAGCTAGTCAAAGGGCCCTATATGACATTAAATAGTATTTAATTCCTATTTTTGGGGGGGACAGGGTCTCATTTTGTTGCCCTTGGTAGAGCCGTAGCTCTAGCTCTGAGTCACAGCAACCTCAAATTCTTGGGCTCAAGTGATTCTCTTGCCTCAGCCTCCTCCCAAGTAGCTGAGACTACAGGCACCCGCTACAACGCCTGGCTATTTTTTGAAACAAGGTCTTGTCTGGCTCAGGTTGGTCTCAAACTTGTGAGCTCAAACAATCCACCTGCTTCAGCCTCCCAAGTGCTGGGATTACAGGCATGAGCCACCATGCCCGGCACATGACTCCTTTTATATGAAATGTCCAAAATAGGTGAAGCCACAGAGACAAAAAGTAGTGACTGCCTAGGTGAGGGGACGGTGGATTGGGGGAGTGAAAAACTATGGCATAAGGCTTCTTTTGGGGGTAATGAAAATGTTCTGAAACTGACTTGTGATGGATGCAAAACTCTGTGAATATCCTAAAATCTACTGATTTATAACAAAAACAGAAAATAAATGAATTAAATAAAAGTACAGGCAGTCCTGAGAACATCTTTAGGTCATATTTATATGTAACTCAGATCCCTGATGACCATATTATCAGCACTGGCTTGTATGTGGCAATAATACAGCATAATAATAATAATACCCCTATACTGTAATAAGAAGTTACAGAAACTATTCTTTTAATTCAACAAACAGAACATAAAAACAAACTCATACAATAAGTTTAGGTAGGAGAAATTTCAAAAAGGTGTATTAAATGTTAACACCTAACATAGCATCAACTCCAGGCTAATAAGAACGTAGGAGAAATTTCAAAAAGGTATATTAAATGTTAACACCTAACATAGCATCAACTCCAGGCTAATAAGAACGTTACACTTGAAGAAATTGGCCTAGAAGAATACTTTATGAGGAAGACCCCCTGGGCAATGAAGCAACACCAAAAATACATTACTGGGATCTGATCAAACTAAAAAGCTTCTGCACTGCCAAGAACACTCTAAGTAAAGCAAGCAGACAGCCCTCAGAATGGGAAAGGATATTTGTAGGTTATGTTTCTGACAAAGGTTTGATAACCAGAATCCACAGAGAACTCAAACTTATTAATAAGAAAAGAACAAGTAATGCCATTTCATTGTGGGCAAGAGACTTGAACAGAAGCTTCTCTGAAGATGATATTGGCTCATGACCAACAGACACATGAAAAATTGCTCATCTTTAATCATCAGAGAAATGCAGATCAAAACCACTTTGAGATATCATCTAACTCCTGTAAGAGTGGCTCACATAACAAAATCCCACAACTACAGATGTTGGTGTGGATGTGGAGAAAAGGGAACACTTCTGCACTGCTGGTGGGAATGCAAGCTAATACGCCCCTTTTGGAAAGAAGTATGGAGAATACTCAGGGATCTCTCAGACCCCATCTCTACCAAAAATAGAAAAACTAGCTGGGCATTGTGGCAGGCACCTGTAATCCCAGCTACTTGGGAGGCTGAGGCAAGAGGATCTCTTAAGCCCAAGAGTGTGAGGTTGCTCTGAGCTATGATGACATCACTGCACTCTAGCTAGGGTGACAGAGTGAAAGGAAAAAAAAAAAAGCTGAGACCAGAAATGTTTTGGATTTTGAAATTCTTTGGATTTGGGAATATTTGCATATATATAATGAGATATGTAGGGGATAAGACCCAAGACTAAAAACAAAATTCATTTCCATTTCATACACATTCTATACATAGTCTGAAGGCAAAACTATGCAATATTTTCAATAATTTTGTAAACAAAACAAAGTTTTGACTGTGTTTTATCATATGAGGTCAGGTGTGAAATTTTCTACTTGTGGTTATCACATTGGTGCTCAAAAGTTTCAGAGTTTAGAGCACTTTTGATTTTCAATTTCAGACTGGGGATACTTGACCTGTATGTATGTAGGTAGGTAGGTATGTATGTGTGTGTGTGTGTGTGTGTATTATTATATAGTATTTTATATATATATTTTGTTTGTTTGCCTTGTCTACTATACAAATGTTACCTATATAAAACATTACACTTAAAGACATGCAATAAGAGAAAAAAGAAACTCAATTCAGTTATTTAAAAGCATAAGTGAGTACTAGATTTACTGATACGCAAGAATATCCAGAAGATATTTTTAAGGGAACAAAGCAAAGAAACAAAGTGAGTACTGAAACTTCTATCCATGTATTTTACAAAAAATACATTCTCACAGATGCACCAAACTGTGACAGATGACTGCTTCTGGGGAAGGCATACAAGACTCAAAGATGCACGCTGCCATTGTATGTCCTTTGCTATTGACTGAATATCACTTTATTTACTATGTGAAGTTTTATTTATAATATGAACTTCAAATGTTTACTCCCTGCCAGATCTTATCTCTGAGCTCCAGATCTGTATTTTTAACTGCCCACCTGATTCCAATTGTTCCTTCTGGATTTCTCAAGGCACCTTCAATCCAGTAAATACAAATCTTGAACTTTTTTTTTTTTTTTTTTTTTTGAGACAGAGTCTCACTCTGTAGCCAGAGTGCTATGGTATCATAGCTCACAGTAATCTCAAACTCTTGGGTTCAAGTGATGCTCCTCCCTCAGCCTCCCAGTAGCTAGAACTATAGGGATCCACTCTTTGCCTGACTAGTTTTTGTATTTTTAGAAGAGACGGGGGCTGTTGCTTGGGTTGGTTTCCAATGCCTGAGGTCAGGCAATCCACCTGCCTCATCCTCCCAGAGTCCTAGGATTATAGGTGTGAGCCACGCATCCAGCCCAAATCTAAATTCTTGATCGTTCTGGCCAGGCACCGTAATCCCAGCACTTGGGAAGCTGAGGTGGTGGATTGCTTGAGCTCAGGAATTCAAGACCAGCCTGAGCAAGATCGAGACCTTGTCTCTAAAAAATAGCCAGGCGTTGTGGCAGGCACCGGTAGTCCCCACTACTTGGGAAGCCGAGGCAAGAGAATCACTTAAGCCCAAGAGTTTGAGGTTGCTGTGAGCTGTGATGCCACAGCTGTCTACTGAGGGCAACAAAGTGAGACTCTATCCCCAAACCCCCCCCCAAAACTCTTGATCTATCCCACAAAATCTGGTCCTCCCTCTGGGGTTTCTTATTACTGTTGACATCACTACCCTTTCAGTGTTCAAATTAAAAGGGTGGGGAAAAAAAACCAAGAGAGTGTGCTGTTCTAGACTCCTCTCTCTCCCTTCAACATCTAGCCAGTCACTGAGTCCTATGGATGCCTTCTCTTCACAACATCCACCTCTGCGCACATTCATGCCCTGTTGCTTAGCTTTGTCATGGTCATCTAACAAGTCTCCTCACAGCCACTTGTGCTTCCTTCTGTTCACAATCCTATTGGTCCCCTCCGCTACCTAAGAGCTTTCTAATACTGTCATCAGCTTCCTCACTTGGGAGAAGTAACACGATGCAAGAGATGAGAAAGGGGCCAGGCAGCGGTGCCCGTAGCTCAGTGGGTAGGGCACTGGCTACATACACTGAGGCTGGTGGGTTCAAATCCAGCCCGGGCCAGCTAAACAACAATAACAACTACAAAAACAACAAAAAAAGCTGGGCATTGTGGTGGGTGCCTGTAGTTCTAGCTACTTGGGAGGCTGTGACAAGAGGATCACTTAAGCAGAAGAGTTGGAGGTTTCTGTGAGCTGTGATGCCACGGCACTCTACCCAGACTCTGTCTCAAGAAAAAAAAAAAAAAAGAAAAAGAAAGGGACCAGAAATCTCCCTCGAGTCTACATGATTGGGCCTTTTCTAACCCTCTCCCATGTCACTCTTTATGCTAAAGTCATACTAGCTTTCATTTAGTACCTCAAACTCTCCTCAAGGCCCATCTTGCTGGCCCACATCTCCCCCACACCAGCACCACTAAACTGTCACTGTATTAGTAAGCATCTCTCGCCTTTCTGGGCTCAGTTTAAATGCTCTCTCTTCAGAGTGTCTCTACTAACTCTCCAGACCAGGTCAGATTCCCAGTTTTATGCTGGGCTACCCCCTCTGCTTCAAATAACTTATGGCAAAAATAATTACACAATCATAAAATAATTTGTTTAACATTAACCTCTCTGTCTGTTTTAAGGTCATGAACAGTTTTGTTTACCGCTGTATCCTAAAATAACACCTACATAATAAATACTTGTTGAATGAATGAATAAACAGAGCGGGGGGGGGGGGGTAGGACTATAGGGATGGGCAAAGCCCTGCACGTGACAGGCTCATATCAGCAGTGTGCCCCGGAAGGCACAGCATCCTGCCCAAATTCTTGCCTCAGCAGTCCAGCTCGTTCCCAACATTTGCCTACTTACCACGTTTTCTGGGGACTGGAGCTGGCCTGACAAGGCTGGGCTACTGTTGTAGCCAGAGGTCATGCCAGACGAGAGGCTTCCATTGGAGCTGGTGCACAGGGAGCTGGAGTTAGCCAGGCTGTGGAGTTTTTCTTCCTCCTGGGAAGGCCAAACCATCACCAAGCAGCTTGTGATATACCCTCATCACCTACACGCCCCTCCAACCTCCAAACACCCTTCCTCACCTCCACAGCCCCTATCACCCACCTGAGCCTCACACCCCAGGCTTTCCTAAAGCCATCGCTCCTCACACTTCCCCACTCTCCCTACCCCATGCCAAAGCCGCTTCCTCCCAGACTGTGGCCTGGGGACAGGAGCTGGTCTGCTAAGGATGTAAAGGAGTGAGTTCAGCTTTGAGTTGATACCGTGGCTCCCACTCTCTGTATACACCAAGACTGAGAGGCAGCCGTGGCAAAGGCTGATCCAGCCTGGGGCCTGCCCCACTCCCCACCCTCAGCAGCTGGGAAGTGATCTGCCGGCGGATTCTCAGCTTCTCTTGTTCCGCCCGCTCCCGCAGTCGGTCCCGGGCCCGGGAGATCTCAGCCTTGGCCTCCTCGCGCGCCCGCTGGTAGTCTCGCAGCATCAGCTCTATGTCCCAGGGCGAGTGCACAGGCCGGGACACTGTCTCTGGGCTCCTGGGGGAGAGCACGGGACAGAAAGACACCCTCACATGATGCCGGTGACAGCTCTAGCTGAACACCACCTCCTAGAAGGCTTCATTCTCCCTTTACCCACAGGGTCTTAAAGTTTGATTTTACATCCTCAGAAGATGTTGCTGACAGAGAACGGCCACTTGGAGGGCCAGGCCTGCAGTCAGGCACAGTATGTCAGGCCTCCCACCCCACCCCCGTCCATCCTTCCCCAGGACTCTTCTCTGCCCACCCTTCCCTCGCCCTACTGTCCCCTGTAGCCTTTCTCCATTTGCCCCAGGCTCCCACACCCACCTCCACATCCCCAGGGTGCTAAAACTCCAGCCCCTGCTCCTCAGGAGCCCCCCACCACAAAGCCCGCTCCTTGCAGGGTTCGGAGTCTGCCCTCACCTGGTGGTCTCCACGACATCTTTCCTCAATTGTTGCAGGTATTCTCGGCGCCTGCTGGGCAAGTCAAGGTCCTGGGTGGGGAAATCCCTGTTGGGCAGGAGGCTCAGTTGTTTCTGGGGGCTTAAGCTCCGCGTCCGACGAAAGTTCTGGAGTCGCTCAGCCCGCTCTCTCCTGAGGTTCTCGATGGTGGTTTTTTGCCTGAGACAAAATGTGATTGATTCACGGAAGCTGGCACCAAATGCCCCTTCACCTCAAGTCCTATCTCTGACCCTATCCCAGAGACAAACACTGGCCGAGGGAACAGTAAACTATCGTTTTGCTCAGTTCTTCCCTCTCGACCCCCACACCCCCACTCCACCCCACCCTGCCCAACTGCAGGCTGGGCCTTACCGGGCGTGGAGCTCCTCCCAGGTGGACAGCGCAGGCTTGTCGGGAGCGAGTGCCTCCCCGGTCCCACTCTGTAGTACCTGCAGCAAGGCGTCCGACTCCCCAAAGCCACGGTGCAGTTTGGCTTCTGTGAGTTCCACGCTGAGTGAGAGATTCTGCATCCCAACTTGCAGGGGAATCTGCTCCCTCTGGGACCACTCAGGACCCTGGCTCTGGCCTTCAAGAGGATGTGGGGTACTCTGTCCCTGCTCTCCATAGCTGAGATCACAGCTGGTCCCCAGCTCTTCAGTCACATCCAGGCTCCCAGAAGAGCCATTCTGAACCCCATGCCAGTTCCTAAATTTATTATGCACTGGGAGGTCCCTCAGATTGTGATGCTGGGGGTCAGGGGTCATGCACATCTGGGAACTGGGGCACAGCAGCCCCTCAGGTTGGCTGGCCAGAGGGAGGCTCAAGGCAGGACCCTGGAGCCTTGTGTTGTCAGATAGCTCAGAGATAGGGCAGGGGCTGAGGTGTTGGAAGCCTCTCCATGAAGAGAAAAGGTCGACAGGAGGCTGGGGCTCCCCTGGAGATACTGAGCTCTCACCCACGTTTTCTGACCTGCTTTGCCATTGACTTGGCCCCTTACTGCTCAGTGGGCCGAGCTCTGGGGAAATCTCTTCAGGTGCCAAACTGTCGGCCAGCCTCTGGCTCCTCTGCGGCCATGGTCGAGGTAGTAGTCTGCTTTGGACCTCAGTGGTGGTGCTGAGCTCAAGCTGCTGAGAGGGCTGCTCTAAAAAATTAACTTGGAGATCCGGGCTCTGCTGTGGGCTGTGTGTGGAGCTTAACTCAAGAAAGGACCTCACAACACTCCTCTCTAAGGGAGTTCTACTCTCTTCCCCCAGCTTCTCAGCTCTCTGGGAACCATCTGACTCAATGGTTTGGGAATAATTATCCATTACAGGCTCCAGGGTACCAAGAAGAGGATCTGGGCAGGAATCAAGCTTCTGGGGACCTTCAAGAGTGGGAACTGAGGGAGTCAAAGAGCCTGGGGGCAGACCCGACTCTTGGGAGCTTGGACAAAGAGCGAGGATGGGGGAGGAGGCCCTGTCCACCAAGGCATTTGTGGAGTCCAGCTCCTGCTCCCTGGGCTCCCCGAGGGCCTGTGAAGTGTTGAGGAAGAGCCCTGGGGAGTGAGAGGTGCTGAGGTTGGAGTTGCCGACAACTATGGAAGAGGATTCCTCTGGCTGGGAGATGGGAGGCAGAAAAGTATCAGAAACTGCTGGGCTCACAGAAGGAAGACTCTGCCCAATAGGGTCTTTTTGAAACTGTAGTGGGGCAGAGGGTGTTGGAGGGCTCTGGGATCTGCAGTAAACGCTTTCCTCCTGGAGATCTGGGGGCTGTGCCATTTTCCACGCTTTTTCCTCTGCCTCTTCTCTCTTCTGAGCAACATCTCCCTTTTCTTGAGACATGGTTGAGGTATCTGAGCTCGGCACCTTAAGGATCCTATCGGTTTCCTGAGGTTTGGCCTCTGAGGCCTGGTAGCACAGAGGTGAGATCAGGTCGGTCTGGCTGCCCTCATCCACTGTGGTCTGAGTAAAGCTGTCCATCATCAGAAGGGTCTGTGGGGCCTCATCAGGGGTGTTTCTTTTGGTGTTCTGCTCCTTTCTGTCCACACTGGGCTTGGAGAGACTCCCAAGCAGCTCGGAGGTACTGTGCAGGAGCTGTGAGAGGTGGAGAGACAGGCTGTGCATGCTGGCCCACGAGGCCAGCTCAGGGGTGGACATTGCACTGGCTTCAGACTGGGCAGAGATGTCGGTGCAGCTCCAGCGGAGCTTGCCACCCAGGGTCTGTGTGCCCTTCTCAAAAGTGCTCATTCTGACCTGTCCCTCCGGGCAGCCTGTTTCTGACAGGCAGAGTGGCACAATCTCCTTCACCAGACCTGTAGCACTTGCCTCAACCGAAGGAGACTTACTCCTCAGACAGCCTGCCTCAACAGGGGGGCCCTTGAACTGGGGTCTGTCAGGACCTGAAGTGGGGCCTGCTCCTTCAGGCCTGGTCAGGACAGGGGGGTGCCCTAGAACAAAGGAGAGCCTCCATGTTTCCTGGGCTTCATTTGAAGCTTGGCTATTCTCAATGCTGCTGTAGGTGCTTGCCAGGTCCTGAGTATTGACATGAGTGCTGAGCGGGGAGAGGAATGGTGAGTTCTGGTCTTCTAGGCTGTTGTCCATGTTGGACCACTTGGCCACGTTTGATGGCGTCAGGTCCCAGGGTTTCTGGCTGCAGGAGGCATCGAGGGCACTGCCCTGGGCTACGTTTGATGGCGTCAGGTTCCAGGGTTTCTGGCTGGAGGAGACATCAACAGCACTGCCAAACACGTACTGCTTCCAGCCAATATATGCAGGCCCCTCTGGATACCATGGCGGGATACAGGGATTGATATCATTGGAGCCAAAGTGCAAAATTCCTTTGCCCAGCTGAGAACCCAAATTGTCTGGCCTGACCTGGACACCCAGTCTCTCTGGCTTTCCCTGCTGAGCCTGATCTAAAGCACCAGACATCCAGCTGTTCACGAAAGCAGGGGTTGGCATGCATGAGGCAGTAGAAGATGTTGGGTAAGGAGGGGTGGTGGGTTTTAAGGGCCTCTCATCAGCAGCGCCATCACTCACAGTCGATGAGGCTTTCTCACCACTGTCTGTAGCCTTCAGAGATACTCTTACCACCGACTGTCCTGAGTGAAAGCCCTTGAGGGGCGGGTACCACTGTCTCTGAGGCCCTGGTATATCCTGGTCTATAGAGGAGGGAGGCTTCACATTCAAGTTCAACTCCTGAAGAGATGGAGAAGAGTTGAACACAGGCAACTGTGGTCTGGGGGAGGACTCGGAGTGTTGGGGGCCAGAGAAGATGGCGATCATAGGAAGTGAGTACCTGTGGTGGGGCTGGTCGGGCCCTTGGGTGACAGGCTGTGGGGTTTCTCTTTGCCCCACGGGCACAGCAGCTGGATCTTCAAAGCTCAATGAGAAAAGCTTGGCTGCAGCCACTTCTTTCCCAGCTTCCGTCATCTCACAGCCATCTAAGTCCCCCTCGTTGGAAGGTGGGGTATTCTTGCCCTGGGCATCTGAAGCCTGGTCTCTCTGCTGCTCTTCCTCCTCCCAGAGACTGTCATCCCGGGGACCGGAGACATGTTTCAACCATGCTACAGACTTGGCTTGGGGATTCGAGCAAGTATTATCACTGGACTTTGTGGAAAATTGGGTGTTTTCTGAAAGGCATCTGATGGTATTTTTGAAACATCCAAGCTGTGACTCTACCGTCAGCTCGCTCTCAGTAGGCCTTCCGCTTAAATTCAGGATATGGGGTCCCTGAGTTGTTGCAGGTGGGTCTGCCTTGGTTTGAGACACCTGTGCATCCTGGCCACCTATAGAGCTGCCCTGAAAGTGCCTCAGTGACTCAGAGTACATGCCTGCGGGGGAAGGGGCAAACTTAGGGTCTTCAGTGGCTTTCTTCTTGGCCACCTTGTTTTCAGGAAGCCCTACTGAACTTCTCTCAGCAGCTGAGTGGCTGGAAGAACTTGTCTTCTCAGCAGAGGCAGATGGGGAGTTATAACCTTGAGCTGGAGATAGGAAAGCAGCCATAATGGAGGGTTCTAAAGTGCTGTTTTTTGCTGGCCTAACTTCCATATTAAGGTTTTGGAGCTCAAGTCCATGTGTCAAGAGCATGTCAGGTTCCCTAAATGAGCTCTCTCTCCTCTCATCCATCTCACAGGCCTCGGAAGGTACTACACAGGGTGGGTGGAGAGTGTGGTGGGCAGACTTTAAAGTCTCTTTCCCCAAGTCACCTTCTCTATAACATAGGAAAGTGGAAGAATGAGAGGGACAGGCAGGAGTAGCAGTAGGCTGAGAATGCCAGGACTGACGGTAAGGAACAATTCTGTTCCCTTCTTCCCCCCTAGGTGGGCTGAGAGTCCTGTTGCCTTCAGTATTCCCTGAGAAGAGGAGGCAATCTAAAATTTCCTTTCCGCATCTGCAGGGGCCTTCCTCCCTCACTGCCCCAGGGTCTGGGCTAGGTCTTAGATCTGGAAATGAAGTTGGCCCAGGATGTTTGTTGCAAGCCCTGCAGGCTTCGGTTAGCTCAGACACAATCCTTCCCTTCTGCTCCACATGCTGCTGTGCTGGAGCTCCCAGTTTAACCTTTCTCATGGCTCCAGGCAGAACAATACCCTGTTGGGGACTTGCCCACCCTTCTTCTAAGCCAATGAAAGCCTCAAGGCTTTGGATGTGGTCTTGCTTAGAAAAGAGACTTGCAGAATTCTGAGCATCATGGATCACAGTCTGACTTTCAACTTGGGCTATTTTTTCTCCCTGTGCCGTCACTAAGAAGTTACCTGAACCTACTCTATGTGTGGTGTCCTGAGTTCTAGGCTCCTGGTGCTCTGGCCTGCTGGCCCTACGGGCAGGGGACATATCCTCTGCAGTCTCCCGGGGAGCTGACTTACTTTGCCCACCCACAATTTCTCCAGCATCATCATAAGGGGCCTGAGAAGATGAGGCAGCCACTTCTTTCTCCGGTGTTATCTTCCTGTCCCCCTCCACAGCTGCTGAAGAAAGAAGGCTGTTGCAGTCTACAGGATCCACAAAGGACAATGTTCTAGTTGCTTCTTTCTTTTTCTCTATGATTACAGAAGAACTAGAGTCACATACGAGCTGTTCATAAGCTCCCAGGAAATGTTTCAGTTCTCCAGGACAATGTCTTTCGCCCAGAGCAGAGGCAGCATGGGAAGAGGCTTGCGTGGGACACCATGGCCCTTTGTCAGCTTCAGTGTTGGGCAGAGGCTGAAAGCTGTCTGCAGAGAGCGGTGAGGTCTGGACTTTCCTCTTATCAACTGACAGATGTCCTGGTTCAGCAGACACAGATGCCCCATCAGACTCCTGTGCTTCGCCCTCATTTCCGGTACTGTCTGACACTGACTGATCCATTTGTTTATACTGATGCCTGCCAGCAGCCCTTGAAGAACATTCTAGTAAAGTTTCATAGTAAGGAAAGACTGTCCCACCAGCCACAAGGTCATTAAGCTGCTTTCCCTGGGCCTTTGCCTGTCTGATATCCTCCAAGATAGCCAGGCACATGGATGCGTAGACAGAAGGCTCCAACAGCCTGGGCTCTGGGTGTGGTGCCCTTGGCAAGGAAACAGGTGCTAAGAAAGCCTCAGCCTCCTCTGCCCTCTGCTTTGCCTCTGTACCTTGATCATTATCCTCTTGGAAGGAGAAGCTGACCCTCTTTTCAAGCTGGCTAGAGACCCTGCTCAGGGAATTGGCTTGTATTTCTTTTTGTACAGCTATTTCAGCTTCAGAAGGTAAACCTTCCTTGCCGATCAACCCTAATGAGGTGATTCTGTCGTCCCCTCCTTGGTCTTGGGGGCTGGTGCTCAGTAGTAGCCTGGCTGCAATGCTCTCTGGCGCCTCAGAATGACGAGCTTCCGAGGCCACGGATATCACCGATTCACAGAGAGCGGTGTGTGCCACAAACGTGCCCTCTCTAACCTCTCCCTGAGGGCTGTGGCTTCTGGACTTCCCGCTTTGTTCCTGAGGCTCTGCTCTAGCTACCCAGGGGCTCTTAGGAATCTTCAACATTGTGGGACCCAGCACAAAGTCGACTGAGGAGATGCCTACAGCATCAGATGCATGGAGACAGCTGCTGGGCAGGTTTGGAGAATTCAAGGGCAAGGTATTACGCAGGTCTTGGTGAAAAGGAGCTGTAGAGGGATCTGGCCGGCTCGGCAATGGGCCGATAGTTTCCTGTCTGAAAAATGTGCCCAAATAAAGGTGACTTGGACTAGAAAATTCCCGAGTCAATGGCATCATTTTATCTTTCTCCTGTTGGCCCCCTCCCCTTTGCACAGCTATTTCAACTCCGCCTTGAGCTGTTGGCTCCTCTTGCTCGGAACTACTTAAGTATTTAGCTATTTGGCTTTCCTGAAAACTTTTCACAGTCTCCAATTCCTCAAGACTTCCTAAGCCCCAAGGCTGCCCTTTGAGGCTTGTTAACACTTTTCCCAACTTGCTGTCATTCTCAGAAGACCTCTCAGGCCTGGGCTGAAACGGCTGAGCTTTAGCCAATGATTTCCTCCTCCTCCTCCTCCTCTTTGGGTGAAGAGAAGAGATGGCGGGCTCTCTGTGAGCTGTGTGTGTCCCTAAATAATCACATATGGCCTGAGCTAATTCTGCCGAGTGAGTGTGCCCGGTCATAGAGTTCCTCTCTTGTACACATTCCCTTGACATCTGTAGGCTTAAGGTGACTTCTCGGACTTGGGGATCGCTCCCAGTGCTACTGCAAACCTCCACTTCTCGCGCTTTACCATCTCTACAGATAACATCATCTGTCTGTTTGGGAGAAGATGGCTGATTCTCAAAGGACAGACAGTTTCCAGGGCTGGCTGGCCCAAGGACATGGTCAGTCTCCTCCTGATCCTTCTGGCCCTGGAACATAAACTCCTTATTGACCCCTGGTGTATGGGCTGCACAAAGCTTCTTATTCTTTGTAGACTCCATTTCTAAGATGTCTTTTTCCAGCTGCATTATACTTCTAATTAGTCTAGCCATTTCGTCAGCATTATTAGCCCTTTTATTCTGTTTCTTCCCAGAAGGTTCTTCTTTGGGATTTAACATTTCTCGTAACCTTCCAGAGCCTTTGTGCTCACTGGGGTTTCTTTCCTGAAAGCATGTAACTAACTGAAATTTTCCATGTATAGACTCTGTCCGTGGAAGCTTGAACTCTTCTGAGCAATCTTTGGGGTAAAGAGCTTTTCCAAGCAGCATGGTTTCATTCTTCCCTTCCCACTTTGGTGTTGGACTCTCACCCCAGGCCACTGTCACTGGGCTGCTTACTCTACGATGTACTGATCGAGACTTCAAAGAAACAGCAGTTTCCCCTGGCACATCCTTCTCAAAGGCTAAATTGATGGTCCTACAGGTGAAATCAGACCTGGCCCCCGAGGGGAACTGTCTCTTTCTGTCACGGGCCTGGGTCTGCCGTAGAACTGTACTCTGATCCTGTTCTTCCTCCATACCTGCCTCAGATTCACAAGTGAGGAGAGGCTTCCCACACCTGGAATGGTCTGAGGAAGTGGACTCTTCTCCCTCCAGAGCTTCAAGACCATGTTTTATATTCAGCATGCCAACTTGATTTTCAAATTCACATACTTTTGTGCCACCAGAGGGAGGAAGATGTCTGTTCTGAGCAACAAAAAAATAAACTGAATTACGGTTTTCTTCTTTAGTATTTCCAGTACATTTCCCTAATTCTAGCACAACTTCCCTGGGGTTCATATCCACTGGCCTCTCTGCTGTGACCCGCTGAGACGAGGCAATCGTGGACTTCTGGTTTTGTAATAGTACTGGAAAATTCTTCTTCAAATAAGCATTTTGGAGGAGGTGGCCAACACCCCAAGCTTCCCTAGGGGGTGGGGAAGGTGGCTTTGCTTCTCTGTAAGCCGGAATCTCTAAAGCAGTTTCTGTCAGGGCATCCCTGCTTTTGGTCACATAGAATGTTTCCAAGGCAGGAGGCTGCAGAGAACACTGGAGTGGATTCCAGGGAGCAGAGTGGAGGGATGGCTCTGCATCTGATGGAAAGGCAAAGCAATCATCTGTGCGTCTTTCCGCTACTTCCCTATCGCTCTCTTGCCAATCTGCCTTCTCCTCCTGTAGGGGACAGCGGCTGTTAGGTCTTAATTGCCCGGGCTGGATTACAGTACTTTTCCTGAGAGGAGCCCAATCTTGGGATGGATGGTCTACTTTGGTGGCTATGGCGACATTTTTGTGACAAGTGCTCTTCTGGAAAAAATACTCATCAGAGGAAGTCCTAAGTCTAGGTTTCCTGCCACCCTGAAAGCATTCTTGCAAGTTGCTCTGTTTGGTTTGATGTGCTTCTATCATGGAACGTGGTATGTTGTTGTTTTCTGGAAAGACCTGTGCATTTACTGATACAGAAGACAATGATTCTAAGTCTTCTGAGTAAGTTTCATTATAACTCACCTCCTTCTCACTAGGGTTAAAGAAATCTGAAGCACCTTCTAACTTGGCCTTTAAACTGTTCTGTTCTTTCTCTGCTCTCACATGCCTGATTTTGGATACAGGAATTGGAAAGTTATTAAAATCCAGACTTCTAGCTACCTTGGGACCAACTGGTAATATAGTATCTCGTCCTTTGCCAGAAGCTTGAGTCAGGGAACCAGAGTCTTCCTCAGGGCAGCGGAAAGCTGGCCTGAACTCTTCTGTAGTCTCCAAAACTGAGAGTTCAAGGAGATACTTTTGCTGAAGGGCAGTCCAATCCCTTTCCTGGGTGCTGCTTCCATGATTGAATGAGGTGGCAGATGCAGCTGGCACACCTGACACACTGGAACTGTGGGACACTTCAGAGCTGCCCTGCTGGGACATGGCAGGGAGACTTCTGCCCAGAGAGGGGTCGTCAGCTCCTGACTGAAGAGGCCTCTGAGCTCCCCAGATGGATAGCTTAGATGCACCAACAGCAGAGGTCGTGTACTCATCTCCTACACTCCAGGGCCCCTCAGTCCTGTCCTGGGGCAGTTCAGAGCTATATGACAGGACTGTTTTGGTACCTGCTGACCTTAGTTCTTCAATGTTTAGCCAGTATCCAGACCTCTCACCATCACAGGGCTGAAATTCCTGCACATCGGTACTTGGACATAAAGAATTTACTACTCCTAGGGGGCTGCTGGGGTTGGTCTTAGAGTCACAGGAAAACCAGGAATCCATGGACATCAATGGGCTCTCTATCGAAAGCTGCATGCCTCGGAGAGGGTTCGCTTGTTCAGAGTAGCTCGCCTCTGCCTCTGACTCAGACTGTTCATAATGGGGCTGGAACCGGGGATCAAGGCAAGATGACTTGCTCACTGGCAGGGCAGCATCCAGCCTTGCTCCTGTCCTGTGGTTGATGGTACCAAGGCTGCACGCTGCCTCCTGGTTCACTGGAGGCAGACGAGAGTCCTGCAGGTGCCAGAAAGTCTCTGTGGGCATCTCATCAGCTGAGCCACGATGAGCAGGCTCTTCTCGTTCATCTTTCCTTACTTCCTTCCCAGCCTCGATCAGTCTATCCAAGGGAAAGCTTCTGTGAGCTTGAGCAAGTAGGACACTATCTGAGGGCACAGCAAAGCCCCTTGCTGAGGTTCTAGTTCTGGGCCTACAGTGGCCATGGCTGCTGGTGTGATGTCTGGCCCCTGAGTGGTCGTTGGGGCTCTGGTGTTCCTTTTCAGCCAGTGAGTCCTCAGATATTTGGCTGTCATCACTTTCAGAGTTGTCTGGCTCTGGGAGATTCCACTTCTTTCCCTGAGGGTCCTCTAGCTTTGGGGGCTGCACCAGGGCTTTGGCAAAGACACAAGAGAGAGAACTCACGGAGTAATTAATATCTGTGTCAGAGGAGTCATTGTCTTTTTCTCTTGCATGGAACACTTGTTGCCTGGAATCTCTGAGTGGGGCCATGGCATCTAGGTCCCCTACATTGAGCTGTCTCTTTGAGGGACTGCCATGAGGCAGGTAAGAGGACTTTTTGGCAATGTCTCTGACCCTGGCTGCCAACACCTTATGGCGCCTTTTCAATGGCCTGCTTGCAGAAGGTGGTTTATATTCTCCCCGAAAAGTCTTCATTGTCTTTCTATGCACAGCTGGCTGCTTGAGTCCTTCAGAACACAGGGAAATACGAGAGGCTGCTGGTCCCTTAGCCCTTCTCATCTGGGTGGTAGGGGTGAGGGTTTGGGGCCCACCCCTTGACTTGAGCTTGTTAGCTGATTGGCTCAGAGATGCTAAGCCCTGGGACATCCTCTGACGGAGCTGCTTACCCACTCGACTCATTTCCTGGATGCCGACAGACTTGGGGCTCATAGTGAGGCAGGTGCCTAGAGTTGAGGCTCCCCTCCTGGCCGAGGCTTCTCTGGCTGTGCAAGGCTTCCCTGGGCTTGAGGAATGGAGACCATTCCTGTGGAGATGCCCTGTCCTTGGACAGTAAGAAGCACCCTGTGGCAAGTGCTCTTCAGATGATATTTGCTCCGATATCTGGTGAGTGGGATCAGGCACAGGCGGTAACATGGTGGACAGATCCAAATTCAGGGAAACTCTGTGGAGACAAGGAAAGCCATCTCAGAAGAAGTAAGAGAAGCTGCTACTTCCTGTTGACCTAAGGAATATAGTTTCACTTAGTTTGCTCAAAAAGAGGTTAAAAACCAGGCCCATGTTAACCGACTTCAGGGCCAGAGGAAAAAATCTACAGGTATATGGCTTGGCGCCTGTGGCTCAACGGGCTAAGGCGCCAGCCACGTACACCTGAGCTGGCGAGTTCGAATCCAGCCTGGGCCCACCAAACAACAAAGACGGTTGCAACCAAAAAATGGCCGGGCATTGTGGTGGGTGCCTGTAGTCCCAGCTACTTGGGAGGCGGAGGCAGGAGACTCACTTGAACCCAGGAGTTGGAGGTTGCTGTGAGCTGAATGCCACAGCACTCTATCCAGGGTGACAGCTTGAGGCTCTGTCTCAGAAAAAAAAAAAAAAAGAAAAGAAAGAAAAAGTCTACAGGTATAGTAGCAATATGTAGACTATGGTCCTAGCTCTCTGAGAGACACCAGGTACATCCTATTCTTCAATTTCTTTTCTTTCTTTTTTTTAAGACAGAGTCTCACTTTGTCGCCCTGGGTAGAGTGCTGTTGTATCACCACTCACAGTAACCTCAAATTCTTGGGCTCAAGTGATTCTCTTGTCTCAGCTTCCCAAGTAGCTGGGACTACTGGTGCCCACCACAATGCCCAGCTATTTTTAGAAACAGGGTCTCACTCTTGCTCAGTCTGGCCTGACCCATGAGCTCAGGCAACCTACCCACCTCAGCTTCCCAGAGTGTTAGGATTACAGGTGTGAGCCACTGCTCCCAGCATTTTTTTCTTTTTTAAGAGAGGATCTTGCTCTGTTGCCCAGGCTAGAGTCCAATGGTATCATCATAGCTCACTGTAGCCCCAAACTCCTGGGCTCAAGTGAGCCTCCTATGTAGTTGGAAATAACAGACACACACCTCCCTGCCCAGCTGTTTTGTTTGGTTTGCTTTTTGTTTTGTTTTTTGAAGAGACAGCTTTCCCTCTTGCTCAGGCTGGGCTCAAACTCCTCACCTGAAGCACTCTCCCCCCCCATCCCAAAAGTGCTAGCATTGCAGGCCTGAGCCAAGGCACCCAGCACAATTAGAGAATTTTGCCTAGGTTTTAGATTATATTAAGTAATCTTAATTTTAGTAGTTGTGATAATAATGACATTGTGCTAATAAGGAAAATTTACATTTTTAAAAGGTACATACTTAAAAATGCTTTAAAATACTTCAGAAAATAGAAACACAGGGAGTGTACTACATAGCAAGTGTAGTAAATTCTAATGATTGATGAATATGGGTGATAAGTATATTATTCTCTCAACGTTGAGTGTGTTAAATTTTTTACTCACTCTGTTGCCCAGTCTAGAGTGCCATGGCCATCAGCTTAGCTCACGGCAACCTCAAATTCCTGGATTCAAGCAATCCTCCTGCCTCAGCCTCCCAAGCAGCTGGAAATACAGGCACCTGCCACAATGCCCAGCTAGTTTTTCTTTTCTTTTCTTTTTTTAATGTAGAGAAAGAGTCTCACTTTATTGCCCTCAGTAGAGTGCCGTGGCGTCACACAGCTCACAGCAACCTCCAACTCCTGGGCTTAGGCAATTCTCTTGCCTCAGTCTCCCGAGTAGCTGGGACTACAGGCGTCTGCCACAACACTGGCTATTTTTTTTTTGTTTTGCAGTTCAGCCGGGGCCGGGTCTGAACCCGCCACCCTGGGCATATGGGGCCAGTGCTCTACTCGCTGAGCCGCAGGTACCACCCACCCAGCTAGTTTTTCTATTTGTAGTAAAGATGGGATCTTGGTCTTTTTTTTTTCTTTTTCTTTTTTTGAGATAGAGTCTTACTATGTCACCCTCCGTAGAGTGCTATGGCATCACAGCTCATAGCAACCTCCAACTCTTGGGCACAAGTGATTCTCTTGACTCAGCCTCCCAAGTAGCTGGGACTACAGGTGCCCACCCACCACAACACCTGGCTATTTTTTGCTGCAATTGTCATTGTTGTTTTAGCTGGCCCAGGCCAGGTTCAAACCTGCCAGCCTTGGTGTATATGGCTGGCACTGTAACCACTGTAATACAGGCACTGAGCCAGGGTTATGGTATTGCTCAGGCTGGTCTCAACCTCCTGAGCTCAAGGAATCCCCCCACCTTGGCCTCCCAAAGCACTAGGATAACAGGCTTTAGCCATCACAACTGGTCTGTTTAAAATTTTTCATAATAAAAAGTTTTTTTAAGAGTCCACCTAGTACTCTGAAGACCACAGAGGTGAGCAAACACCAACAGACATCAATTGTAAACTTTCTACAGAGGCCCTGAGGATACGAAAAGGTAAGACACAGGCCTCTGGTCCAAACAGTTTGGAATCCTCCCCCCTTTACTGCATATAAAGAGTGATGGAGAAAAGAAATAAGGAAGATCCTGACTTGAGCCTAGGAGTCAAGACATACTCACTCATTAGCTGAGAGGTGGAGCCAGGAGCTCACATAAAGGGCAGGCAGGAAGGGAGGGAGAGGGAGGTGGTCTGGGAATGAAGAAACCTGGTTTGAAGCCTGAGGGGACTAATGTGGTACGTGCAGGACATATAAACACATGTATGTGGGTAGTGCAGGCCTAAGAGCAGGCGAAAAGTGAGGCTGAGATCCTTGCCCAGAAGATAGCATCAAAGAAGCAAGACTTGCCACTCTTAGGGTGAGGACTAAGGGAGAAGGCTGAATCCAAGAAGATATATGGAGAAGAAAGAAGAGTAGCCGGGGGGGGGGAAGTGGTGGGGAAGAGGGGAGCACATGTCTTTCAGCTCACAGATCGAGGAGACTGAGGCACTGGGGAGTAAGGAGCACTGCCTGAGCGACAGTTATCAACTTCGCCACGTGCTTCCAGGAGAAACTGGCTGTACCTGTGGAGCTGGGGCATGTGCTAGCTGCAGAGCCTCTGGAGGCTCAAAGGACTGCAGCGTGCCCATTCACCTCCATGCCAAGGCTCTGGAACCCGGCCTTCACAGGGGTCCCAGAGTGGGGACTTGTGGGCACACTCGTCCTGCAGCCAGCACTGTGCCCTGAACTGCTGTGGTCCCTTCTGGGCTCCCAGCAATCTCTGCTTCTAGATGATTCTCTCTAGCTGGAAGAAGGTATTTTTTCACCAGCCATTCCACCCTGCTGCTCGAAGAATGCGTCTCCGCAGTAGCTGCGGGTGCACTGCCCTCTCCAGGCTTCGGGTGGGTGGGGACGGCTGAGTCTCAGGATCTGTCTGATGCTGGGGATCGGGTAGAACAAACGCCTCGGCTTCTTTCTCTGCTACATGGTTGTCTTCTTGCTGCTGCGAGCTGGCTGGCCAGGTGTCTTCTCTGAGCAGCCACTGCTGGTCTGGGGACCAAAAACACTCAGAAGTTCAGTACCTTCTTCCCTGCCTGTGGCTGCCTGGGCTCAGATACCTCTGCCCATGGCTAGTCTTGAGTGGAGTGAAAGAGCTGGCCAGGGTGACGAGACAGGATGGGGGCTGCAGGCCCTTAGCGTGAGAGTGGACACATGCGAGGGCAGGTGGTACGACATGGACAGGTGTGCACGTGAGGAGTGAGGAGCAGGCCCATTGCTCTGAGGGATGAGCAGGAAGGGAGCTTCCTTATTCCTGTTTCCAGCCCCCTTAGAAGAGCCTCTGGTCTCTAAAAGAAGGGAGAGAACACCTAACACCAAAGGTTCCAACATCTCACAAAGAAAACAAAGGAAAGAACACAGAAGGTTGGGGAAGCATGAAAGAGAAGAAACGAGAAGGTGAGGCAGACATTTTAAATGGGGGGGGCACCTACTTTCTTTAGTCTGCTGGCTGACAGAAGCCTGGTCAAACTCCAGTTCCTTCTCAACTCTAATCTGTCCTGCTAGAATCTGTGGCCTCAGATCCTTCACATAGCATTGCTGCTGCTGAATCTGGGCCCTGTGGGACATCTCTCCATCCCTTGGCTGCTGAAGGTCCTTGTCACATTGCTTTTCAAGCACTTTCCTGTCACAGAAGCATCCGGGGTTACCCAAGAGGAAATGCAAACCACGCTCAGGACAAACTGGTAGCAGTCTAAGCCCCTCCAGGACAGCCCTGAATTCAACAGGGTAGAGAAGGCTTTGGACTTCTGGCAACTTGGGACAAACAGGCCTGGTGTCACAGGCAGCTTGTGATGTCACAGTGCAGAGGGGAGAACTGTCATTAAATGGACATATTCTTAGATTTGTAGGTTTCGTAGAGACAGAAGTTCATTTTGGTTAAGGAAAACCATGAGGAAGTTGTTTTTAAAGAAACTCAAAAATATTTTAACCAAACCAAGAAGTTTTATCCTTTAAAAAATAAAAAGAGGCCAGGCACGGTGGCTCACGCCTGTAATCCTAGCGCTCTGGGAGGCCAAGGTAGGTGGATTACTTGAACTCAAGAGTTTGAGATCAGTTTGAGCAAGAGAAAGACCCTGTCTCGAAAAAATAGCCAGGCGTTGTGGTGGGCCTGTGGTCTCAGCTACTCGGGAGGCTGAGGCAAGAGGATCGCTTGAGCCCAAGAGTTTGAGGTTGTTGTGAGCTGTAAGGCCACAGTATTCTACTGAGGGTGACAAAGTCAGACTCTGTCTCAAAAATAAATAAATAAATAAAGTTTTCTTCTAAAAATCTGTTGGAAATACCAAGTAGAGCAGAAGCTCCAATAGAGATTCTCTCCTTCATGTTCAGAGATAGCTACTCACCTCCATTCCCTGAAACAGAAATTCCTGTGACCTGATGGGAAGAGGCAGTCAGTCCAGAAGAGGAAGAGTGTTTGTATGCAGCCTATATCTGTGTGTGTGGCAGCAGCCCCAGGGGAGAGCTGGGCGCCATTAGGGCCATTCTCAATGAAGCAGACCTGACCTGGGATAGGATCAAGACCCTTAGACTCTGCCTTATCTTTCCAAGATACACACTGAAGTGTTTACTGATGAAGTATGTCATGAATTTGTCCAGACCCAGTGGAGAGGAATGGGAGAACGTGTGAACAAAAATGAAACAAGATTGACCGTGAGGCTAGGTGTGGTGACTTGTTCTTGTAACCCTAGCACTCTGGGAGGCCGCGGCGGTGGATCATTTGAGCTCAGGAGTTTAAGACCAGATTGAGCAAAAGCAAGACCCTGTCTCCACTAAAAATAGAAAAACTAGCCAATTGGTGCCTGTACTCCCAGCTACTCGTGAGGCTGAGGCAGGAGGATCACTTGAACCCAAGAGTTTGAGGTTGCTGGGAGCTAGGCTGACGCATTGGCACAGATCACTCTATCTCACTGTGGTTTGAGATTCTATCTCAAACAAACAAACAAACAAACAAAAAATCAGCCACCAAGTTGATAATTTGTGTTATATCCAAAATTTCCACAGTAAAAAGTTTATAAAGAATTCTAGATTGTAGTCATGCCTTCTTCTGTCACCAGGTTCCTACATGACCACAAATGAGGCAGTGGCTTCCTCCGAAAACGGACAGCTTCCACCTACTTGCTGAACATTTCCTATGGTCACACAAGGTCTTCTAGGCAAGTACCTCAAATGTGTTTTCTGCAGGTGTCTCCCTCCCTGTCATTTAGGTTTCTTAAGGTGCCAGCTGCATGAGCACTTCAGAGTGGGCACAGAGGGACTGTCTGAGAAGAGTCAGATTCTTCTAGAGGCTACAAAAAAAGCCAGAATCAGACCGCCTTGTCCAGCGTTCAGCCCTCTACAATCCCAGAACACGACTCAAAGGCTTGAAGAAGGTCACTGATAATGTGGAAAGTCTCCTTACAGATGCTCTATTCTTGCATTCATGAAGATTCCTTTACCCTGAGTGGTTTGAGGAAAACAGGAGGAGCTGGGAAGGGGATTTGTATTCACATGGGCTTCTACTGTTGGCTAGACTCCAGGCAGGCTGAGCCATCTGCTATAAAGGATTCAATCTTTTTAGGAGTTACCACTTCGTAGAGCAGAATGAAATCATAGAGTGTCAAAACAGAGGTCCAGGCTGGGCACTGAAGCTTGTGCCTGTAATCCCAGAGCTTTGGAATTACACTGAGGTGGAAGGATCACTTTATTCCAGGAGGTGAAGACCTGCCTGGAGGCTGTGTTGACTAAAAATTAGCTGGGCATTGTGGCACACACCTGTCATCCCAGAGGAAGCTGAGGCAAGAGGATCCCTTGACCCCAGGAATTTGAAGTTGTAGTGAGCTATGATGATGCCACTGCGCTCTACCCAGAGTGACAAAGCAAGACTCTCTCTCAAAAAAAAATTAACCAAGCATGGTTGTGCTACATCTGTAGTCTCAGCTACTCATGAGGCTGACATTGGAGAATGGATTGAGCCCAAAAGTTCAAGCTGGCATTAAGCTATGATGGTGTCACCGAACACGAGCATGAGTGATGGAGTGAGGAAAAAAAAAAAAAGTAAAAATAAAGAAGTAAAGTAGATGTTTACAAACTAGAGTGCAGTGTGCAAATTTGGTCTACTTTCTGTTTTCATAAATAAAGCTTTTTTGGAACACAGCCAACCCCATTGTTCATGTATCCTATGGGGCTGCTTTTGCACCACACTGGCAGTCAGTCAAGCAGCCGCTGACACAGCTGCCGACAGACCACATGGTCCATAAAGACTGAAATGCTGTCTGGCCATTTACAGGAAAAGTTCGCCACCCCTGTCTTGGAAGATGTTAAGATTTCAAAATGTGGCCTTGGGAGGACAATAAAAGGTGATGGGTGGAGAGAGATGGGTGGAATAGATTGGGGGGTGGGAGTGGGAGATGCCACAACCACAGTCCTTTCCCTGGGAAGGAGGCTGTGAGGTGATTCAATTTGCAAGTAGTACAAGGACCAGGACAGGTCCACATATTTGAGCAGATGCGCTCAGGGGAAGATTGGTGCTGCCTGCTGTGGGCAAAGACCAAAACACACAGTTGGAATGTATATAAGGAGGAAAGGTACCCTCTGTCACGTGTGATGCAGAAGGCTGGGGACAGTGACTGGAACAGAAGCCAGTTAATGCTGAACACATGTTTCCCTGGGGAACATTTTATACGTCTATTTATATGTACCATGCCTTTATACAGTTCCAAATTTTGTCTGGCCAAAGAAATGGCAGAATTACAAACGTTAAGACTGTCAGAGTCCTAGACAAACCCAGCAAAAATCCACAAACCACCAGACGGCACAGGCAGGGAGGGGATATTTTGGATTCCCTGAGATTACTTAGTTTCCCTCTCTGGCTATCTCCCCAGCCTTCAGATTTACAATTCACTTCTCCCTAGAAGAGCATTCCCTTTACCCTCCCCTAGGAAAGCAGCAGCTGTGACACAGTTTTCTTTATAGCAACCCTGGGGCCTGCAAGGAGAGGCTGTCTGGGTGATCACTAGAGACACAGCACATTTACCTAAGATCCCACACAGACAGAATGGCTCCCTCTGCTAAGCACATTAGTTGAATTCCCAGAAAGCATGTGAAAAAGAAAACAGCAACCTTATGCTGCATGTCTGGGTAGATTTCAAGGGGCAAATCTTCATTTACCTGCCAGCCAAAGGATCCTTGCCTCTATCAGATGGCTGGCTTCATCTTGGTGGCTCCAGAACCCCCCGGCTGCTGCCTGGTCACCTGCTGCCAGGACTCCACTGTGCCCTCCCTCTTCTTTCCCAGCCCTCCTCCCTGCCTCAGGGTCTGGCAGCTTCTGCAGCAGCATCTACTAACTAAAGCAACAGTGGCAGTAGCAGTGGTAGCAGCAACAGTGTGTCCCAGGCTCTAGGCACCTAAGGTTAAGCCCCTAAAATTCCAAATGGGAAAATGCCAAGAACTCAGGCAATGGTATTTAAGGACAAACTCCTCTCTGGTCCAGATCTCTGCTGCAAGGAAAAAAGGAGAGCAGACTGGCCAATTTCCCCTGGCTCTGGAGTCAGCTCCCAGCCTTGTAGGTGCCACAGAAATGTTCCTCCAGAGAGGTAAATAAGGGAAAGAAAGCCTAGGACAAGAGGAGGCTTCGGCGCCAACACCCTCCAAGAGCAAAAGAAAGACTCTCATGGCCACACGGCCATGCAGCTGGGAGCCGGGCTGTCAACATGCATTTTTTCTCTACTCAAATGGGTTCCTCTCCCTTATTTTGCCCAATCACAGCCTTGAGCTCCATACCACACCACTTCCACAGGGGGTGGGCACACATCTCTTTCATCTGTGATAGCTGAGCAGGACAAGTCCAGCCTACAGGCTCCTCGTACTGGTGCTGAATACGCTGAAGGCGGCGGGTGGGAGAGTCCTTGATT
This sequence comes from Arctocebus calabarensis, assembly GCA_963573935.1. Classification (NCBI taxonomy): domain Eukaryota; kingdom Metazoa; phylum Chordata; class Mammalia; order Primates; family Lorisidae; genus Arctocebus; species Arctocebus calabarensis. Next base: position 2,340 of record CAUYON010206611.1, on the reverse strand, counting down.
CACACAGAATGAAAGAGCACATTCTTGATGTTTCCAAAAGGTCATGTCAATGTTCATGGTGCTAGAGAGCCATAGAAGACTTTTAAAAGGCAAGAGGAGACCACAGTGTACCATGGGTAGATGGGCCAGCTGGGCTGAGAGAGGACAGGAAAGAGAAAGGGAGGCAGTCTTCCTCAGCAGCAGCAGGGTCCATGCCAGCTGTCAGCACTGCCCACACACACTAGATCATTTAATCCTTACCACAAGAATCCCTGGGAAAGAGATGGTAATATCGTTTCTTTAGAGGTGAGGAAATGGGCTCAGAGATTCAGTGACTTGCCTACGGTCACACAGCTTTTCTTCCCCCCCCTACTCTGTCACCCAAGCTAGAGCGTGGTGCCATGATCATAGATCACTGCAACTTCAAACTCCTAGGTTCAAGTGATCCTCCTTAGCCTTAGCCTCCCCAGTAACTAGGACTACAGGTGCACACTCCCACAACCAGCTAATTTTTCAATTTTTTGTAGAGATGGGGTCTTGCTCTTGCTCAGGCTGTCACATAGCTTTTATGTAGCACCACTAGGGTAAGAACCAGTTATTCCAATTGCCAATACAAGTTCTCACATCCACACTTCTTTATGTTGACATGTTATCTATAAAACTCTGGGAAAAACAGCTCTTTGATGAGTCATCCCAAAACAAAGCTCACCTAAAATGGGGCCTCCTCGTGACTTCACTACAGAAAGGGAGGGCCACTCTGACAAAGCAAAAGTTCTGGTCTCTGTCCTGAGAGGACAGGCTTGATACTTGGCTGCGATCCTTTCCACCCTAGGTCACCTCCATTTTTTTTTTTTTTTTTTTGGAGACAGAGCCTCAAGCTATTGCCCTGGATAGAGTACTGTGGCATCACAGCTCACAGCAACCTCCAACTCCTCGGCTCAAGCAATTCTCTTGCCTCCGCCTCCCAAGTAGCTGAGACTACAGGCACCCGCCACAATGCCTGGCCATTTTTTGGTTGCAGCTGTCATTGTTGTTTGGCAGGCCCAGGCTGGATTCGAACCTGTCAGCTCAGGTGTATGTGGCTGGCGCCTTAGCCGCTTGAGCCACAGGCGCTGAGCCACTAGGTCACCTCTTATAACTTAGCTTTCATCCCTTAGAGCTGTAGACACAGACCACCCTTCCCTAAACCTCTATTGTAACATCATTCAATCCTTAGCAGCCCTCCTAAGGACTTACCTGCTGTTCAGGCTTCGCAAACCCGAGCATCACTGCTCCTATATCCAACATCCCTAACGACCAAGGTCAGCCCCAAGACCGTATTCATCTGCCATCAAATGCCACTGGCCTGGTGAAAAGAGCAGCCAGATCCCTCTGAAGGAACCAAGGGACCAAGGGCCATCACAACTCTACCATGACCCTTGTCCAAAGGTGCTTGGCAGCTCCTAATGCCAATGACATCATAGGTACAAAGTCCTACCGGAAATCCTCAAGGCAGAGGTCGCTGGACTAATGGAAACAGAAGGATTCCCAGTACCCCACCTGCAAGGAATCTAGATCTGGAAAGGGTATTCTTTGTAGAAATGGATGAAGTATGACTATGAATTAAAAAAGGAGTTACTGGTTTGGCGCCTGTGGCTCAACGGGCTAAGGCGCCAGCCACGTACACCTGAGCTGGGAGGTTCGAATCCAGCCCAGGCCCGCCAAAAAACAATGACGGCTGCAACCAAAAAAGGGCCGGGCTTTGTGACTGGGCGTTGTGGTGGGCGCCTGCAGTCCCAGCTACTTGAGAGGCAGAGGCAAGAGACTCGCTGGAGCCCAGGAATTAGAGGTCTCTGTGAGCTGTGATGCCATGGCACTCTATCCAGGGTGACAACTTGAGGCTCTGTCTCAAAAAAAAAAAGTAGTTACTGTCAATCACATATAAAACTCTATGAATTGCAGCCCAATTCATAATTGCTAAGTCATGGAAGAAGCCCAAGTGACCACTGACCCACGAATGAATTAATAAAGCGTGGAATATTATGCAGCCTTAAAAGAAAGATGGAGACTTTACCTCTTTCATGTTTAGATGGATGGACTGGAACATAATCTTCTTAGCAAAGTATCTCAAGAATGGAGGAAAAAGTATCCAATGTACGTAGCCCTACTATGAAGCTAATATATAGCTTTCATATGAAGGCTATAACCCAATTATAGCACAAGAATATGGGGAAAGGGACGGGGAGCAGAGGGGAGGAGGGAGGTTGGGATGGAGGGAAGGTAATTGGTGGGGCCACGCCTACGGTGCATCTTAGAAGGATACAGGCAAAGCTTACTGAATGCAGAATACAAATGTCTTCATACAATAACTAAGAAAATGCC